>PVIW01005072.1:0-115128 GCA_004026585.1 Noctilio leporinus
GTATTATGCTTAGTGAAATAAGCCAGTCAGTGAAGGACAAATATCATATGATCTCACCTCTTACGGGACAATAATGAACAAAACTAACAACAACCAACACAGAACCAAGTATATGAATACAAGGAATAGGCCTTCAGTGGTCAGGGGAACGGGGTAGGGGGGAGGGAGAGGTAGAGGCAAAGATGGGGAGCAGCTTAGAAAAGAACCTAGTATAAAGGAACCATGGACATGGACAACAGGTGGGATTGACTTTGGGGGGAATGGGTGGGTGGGTGGGGGGACAGAGGGGAGCAAAAAGGGGATGGATGTAATACAACAATAAAATTAAAAAAAAAAAAAGAAAATATTTTTTATGAAATTGAGAACTAGAACTCCCATTGTGTGCATGTAACAGGTGGGGCTTCCGGGAAGTGCTCCCAGGGCTGTGCAGTAACTGCCCACAGCGCACCCCAGTTTCAGCAGCGCCGGCGGTGGGGAGACCACCCCCTCCAGCAGAACCAAGGCCGAACCAGGTGAAAACACAGGCAGTATTTCATTAGAGTCCAGTCTGGTCTTTGAGGTACCGAGTCACCTCGGCAGCAGGGGTCACTGCAGCCAGTCGCTGGGGTCCCCGGATCAGACTTCGGGAACCACCTGCCGCAGCCCCACACCTTCGGTTTTGCCCACAAACGTTGCCAAGGACTCTGAAGTTTCCCTACCTGCTGATTCTACACATGAAGAACTGAACCGGAATGAGGAGGATAACGTGGTGAGGAAAAAACCCTGGTTTGCAACACATATACACGTTATCATTTCTTCACTGAGAGCAACGTCCAACACTTGTTCTGGGGGAAGCTCCCGTCCTCTCAACTCTCACTAGGCTGCTCACGAGCCGCTGGTCAGCCGAGGGAGGCAACCGTCACCTTCCTGCAGATGAAAGTGTGTCCAGACAATGCTGCGTTTTTGAGCCAAGATGGAAACCACAGACAGACATGATCTCGGCGGAGCCCAGGGCCTCACCTGGATTCATGAATCCCGGACCCCCGCCACGGTGGTCACACACTTGACCCTGACCTTAAGGCTCAACACGTGGCCCGGCGGCAGGAGACGTGAAGTACCTCCAATGTCCCCCAACCGCCTGCTGTTGACCGGAGGCCAGATGGAAGCCAGGGAGGCCCAGGGCTGACCGGGAGTGCAGGGGCCCCCACCGCCCGGGCGTCCATTCTTCGCCCGGAGCCCCCCAACTGCGGGCTGCTATTTAAGCGGAATGCAAAGAAAGGCCATCAATTCCAACTAAAAGGCACTTATCCTGGGGGGACGGGGCGCGCCGCTGGCTGGCTGCCGAGCCCAGACTGCAGCCTCAGCGCTCCTGCCCGTCCGGCGAGCGCGGGGGCCGCGCATAATTGACTGGAAGATGGGCTAAAACTGTGCCCAATCAGTGTGTGATCAAAAACGCGTGGAATATTCAGCACCACTTGATTACACGGAGCCCGTCCTTTCCCTCTCCTCATGAAACCTCTTCAAGGTCCAGAGTACCGTAATAAGATCGTTACTGTCAGGCGTGCGAATCTAGGCAGCGAGTCCCGGGATGGGAAGTCATGCTTCACAGGCCCTCCTGGTCTCTTTTGTATTTTGCTGCACGCGGAGGCAGCAAGGCGACCAGGCGGCGGATAATGATCACATCACCGTGTGGCAACTAGAAAGGCACTTTCAAGCCAAAGCAGAGAAATCAGCTTAAGAGAAACTAAAACATTTTCCCTTTGCTTTCTTCCCCCCTTAAAAAAATTAAACGGAATTAAACTGCGTGCATTGCTTTTTACGCGCTCGGGTGCAATGCTGCAGAGCTTAACCGTTTGAGAGACGTTCCTGTCGCGGCCGAGCCCATTACCCCACAGACAAATGGCCAATTTCTCCGCGTCCCGTATGGAGGCCCTTGTTGCGCTGCACGCGTGTGTGCAGGGCCGGCCTGCGCCCGCCTTCACAGGACCCGCTGCTTTCACGGCTGGCACCTTGCTGGGCTTCAGACCTGGGGCCCTGGCGGTCTGCAATGCGAAGGGGGGTGGTTAGAGGCGGAAGGGCATTCGCAAGATGACTAAACAAACCGAGTTTACCTCGAACCACCGTGAGCAGCCACACACCAGGGTCAGACCAGCAGCACCAGGGTGCCGGTGAGGGGGGTGCTCGGTCCCTCGATCCCTCTGCCATCAAACTGCTCCACTCCCCTCCACCCCACCAAAGGCCAACGTGAAAACTCTGAGTCACTGCACTGGAGTTCAATGTCCCCAAGTTCAGAAAAGTTGCACCAGACACCGTCCCCTGGTGACAGGTACGAGTGTGGCTGTGCCCCAACACAGCACGTTGTCTGCACAGAAGCTGAGCCAGAGCAGCCGGTCTTGCTGGAACGCCCAGAGTGTGAGCATGCATGTGCACCCACGAGAAACACTGTTTGCACAGAGCCACGTCACAACAGGACCCTGAGGACAGGGACTGAGATCAACGCACGCACAGGAACGACTCAGTCCCTGGTGGGAGAGGCAGCCACGGGCTGGGGTCACCCAGGCGCTGCCTGGACGACCCCGCAGGTGCAGGTGAGACAGGAAGTTCCCATCCTGGCGACCTGACCTAGCCCCAATCTGCACACCCTGCTGACTGCGAGCCGATCATATCACCTAAAGCTCCTTCCCTGTCTGCGGATGTGGAGGGGACGCTACCCCCTTGCCTGCTGCACAGCTGGGCCATCTGAGGGGTGCAGCAAGGCAACAGGCTGAGTGCCTGGACCTTCCTTCCCGGGGCTCCCTGCCCCTAAGCTGGAAGCTGGGTTCCTACATGCGCCTGGGGCTCTGGGGAGGCGCGGCTTGGAGAGAGGCGCCCACAGAGCTGTTTTCAATCCAAGCGCCCCAGTCCCTGAAGCATCTTCTCCCTCCCGGGTGGGGACACCGGACCCCACAGACAGCAGAAAGCTGCACGGTGTCCTGGGCTGAAGGGCGGTGCACCCCCACTTCATCTGCTGAAGCCCCCCTCACCGTGGCGGTGGTGGTGGACACAGGGCCCTTAGGGGCCACGAGGGTGCGCTCGGGCAGCGCAGCGGAGGGAGACCCCTCCCTTGCCCCCTTCTCCGTGCACACACTGCGGAGAGCACAGTGAGGAGGTGACCTGTGCAAGAAACCCAATGGGCCAGCACCCAACCTTGAACTTGAGCCTCCGGAGCCACAGGCATGTGCCATGTGACATGGTCATCCACATGCTTTAACATGGAGGGAAGTTCTGCCTTTAGTCACCATCTCCCGTGTTTTACATCCTTAGAACGGGGCATAACGTTTCTCCCATGTGTGACATGGAACACGGCCTGGACGGGCACCTGGAAACAAGCCCCTCCAGCCCCCTCCGCTCCCCGAAGTCCCAGGATGTTTGCGCCCCATGGCCAGTGTACAGGCAGAGATCCGGACAGGCCACTCTGTGTTTGCTTTGAACAGCAGTTTCCGTTGCTCCTGGTACTGATGTGCTGAAGTAAAAACCAAGAGGCTAAGGAAGAAAAAGCACAGCAGCACTTACACAGGTAAGGCCCACACCTGCCGGGCAGGATCCCCCCACCCCTTGGCTCCAGGACCTGGGTCTGAGCAGATCCCACCACGCCAGTGTCAACTATCCGCGGTCACATCCCAAGGGCCAGACAGCACTGACATTCTGAAGACGTCAAGGGAAAGGATTTTGAGAGAGTCAGATACCGGGCCTCCCCAACGAGTGGGAGTTGGGCGCAGGGGCTGCCCACGGCCCCACGGGCCCCGGGTCCCAGGCCGGAGGCGAGAGGCCCTGGACCACTCGTGCCAGCCAAGCCCACACAGGAGGCAGGCGCCCCCGACGGTCAGGGAACAGAAGGGCATTGCGGCCCAGTGCGCGCACTGCTTTGGGGAAGGAGCCCTGCAGCAGTCTGCGTGTCTCCGGAGTCCACTCCTGCCGGAGGCCGGGAAGGTGTTCATGCCCTGTCATCAGGGGTCTCCCCAGGCACCCCCGGAGTTCCCCATCACCCCAGAACAAGCTCCACCATGGAGCTGCTCTTCACAGTCCAGCCCCTTGGGGTGCTTCCGGCTCCCCACACAGGTCTTTCCTCCCCGGGTAGCGTGTCCTGAAGGCAGGGGCTAATCCGTCGCCTTTCCTGTCCCAGACAGAGCTCCTGGCGCCCAGGAGGCGCTCAACGCACTTTTCCGGGACTGAATCCAGCTCTTCAGCGTGCGTCTTTAAAAGAGCAAACAGTGTCGAAAATCCTCTTCTTGCTGCTGGTCTGTCATGGCGGGAGCCCTCTGTTCCCGCTTCTCTGGCGGCGATCAACTCATCTTTGTTTATTTCTGACCCGCTGGCTCCCACAAAGGCCTTGTGTGCGTGGACGGCTGCTGTTTGTGTTGGACAGACTCTACCCTGCAGGACGGCTTTCGAGTCAACTGCGTTCCGTCTACAGTGTCACCGTCTGCAGTGGACCCAGACCTCCTGTCTCAGTGAGTTCGTTGCCGGAGGCGGCAGTTGCAACCGGGAACTGGCTTTGGGAAACTGGCCTAGTTTGCGGGCAGTAGACCTGCTGTCGGAAGACAGGGCGCCCCCCCTAAGTAACTGAACCTGGGGGCAAAGACACCAGCAGGACTTCCGGCTTGCCTGACCAGAGACCAAGGTCCCGCCTGTTCGGTTGCTCTTCCAGGAAAATGCTGCAATTCTCAGCTTTCACATTCCACACAATTAACTGCTGAATCTATTAGTCAGATGTACTAACCAACGACTTTAAAACCAGGAAGTTCAATGAAAATGTTCTTCATTGTTATCAAAATTGCTTTGAACTAGGGAGTTTTTAATGGAGTTGATGATGGAGGCTCCTTGCTTCCTTTTACTCAAGGGACCTGCCACACTGGACTGTGCAAATACCAAAGGTGGCAACCCAAGAGGGCTGCCTGGAAGCGGCACCCACAGAGCTCTCCTACATCTATCTTCCCGTCCCCCCTTCAGCCACACCTCCAAATGATACAAAATGAAACAAGACACCAGGAGGGCCCTGGCTTGTACAGAGCGTGTGGGCTGGGCCCAGGGGAACAGCAAAGATGAGGACAAAAGCAGCAAACTGCCCAACCTCACTCAGGTGATGTGCCAGATCCCCAGGTAACCCAGCAACACCCCCACTGCGCGGCGGCCAATGCAGCCCATGGTCACCGTGCACTGGGCCTCCAGCGGGCCTACAAGTTCATTTCTTGGCATGAGCATTAGAACGTACGCGAGGAAAAACAGAATTGTACAATGGTTTCTGATTCTTTCTTTTCCCCTCAGAGGGCCTCCTAAACCATCAACTAAGGCATAAAAGAGATAAGGAGCCGCACCATTTGCTCCTTGGTACCGAAGTGAAAACACAAATTCAGTTTGCGACTCGTTTTCCCACCACCGTGGGTTTCCAGTTGCCTCCGCAGCATTTCCTCAGCGAAGACCACCAGCATGTTCCAAACCTGCAGAATGTAACAGGTTCGCTTTCCCCGAACTTTTAACAACTCAGCGCTGCTCGTCCTGCTTGCGAACTAACCACGCCTCTCCCCACCCCACTCCGAGTCCTGGGGCCCCTTCCTGTGCCCGTCACGTCTCGAGGCTCCGAGCCTTCTGTCTGGCGTCTCCCGTGAGCCCAGCGCACCACGCGTCCTCTGCGCCGGCCGCTGAGTGTGAGATGAAACAACAGCGTGACTCACCGCGTCAGGCCCCCCTGAAAGCACAAGGCAGGGCCTGGTCTGCGCTGACCTCTGCAACGGGCACTTAATGACATTTGTCAACAGGCTCGGTCGGGGCTCACCTCTGATTGCTCAGTGAGTGCGGCGGAGACGGGCAATCCGTTTCCTGCCCTGACGGAGCGCGGCCAGTTGGTGCCTTTCCCCCTGTGAGATATTTCAACATCCACCGGGACCAGCGGTGTCTCCTGTGAAGACCCAGGATGAACCACCAGGGGCTGCTGATGACGAGGAAGATTAATCAATTCCCCCCCGGGACCCACAGAGCAAAGCACCACGAACCCGAGAGGGAAAGGCAACACAACAGGATTTCCGTGCTCCGTCTTGTAGAGTGAGGTTGGGTAAACCCAGCCGGGCCGGCGTTTGAAAAGAAAGATCTGTGCTACACAACTTGTAGGTGCCGCGAGCCGCATGAAAGTCAGTGTCTTTACGTGGAATCTGAGGAATATCAAGGAAGCTGCGCCGCCGGCCCCGCTCCGAGATTCAAAAGCCGCCGCGCGCACCTCAAAGACGTGCTTTTCGCTTGGCGGAAAGAGTTTGAGGCACAGAATCAAGAGACAGTTCCGTCACCTACCGGCAACCTGACCCCGGACAAGAAAGCCACTTAACCTCTCTCTACTTGCACCTTTTCACTGGGGAGGCAGGGAAATTAGCACTCAATGCAAACTTGCATGAACGTTACAAAAGTAACGAGAGCCGCCGGGTTCGGGACCACAGCCGAGCCTGCAGAGACCACGGCTGCATTTCTGCAGTGGTCACCTGCCCGCAGGACCCGGGGGAGAACACAGCCAGGAAGTGCGGACCCGCCCAGCCCACCGCCCGAGGCCCCTTCGGCTTGGCTCTGGCCATGCACAGGGGTCCTGGCGCAACTATCCTTCCAGAACCCGACGTCCACAATGAAGGTCCAACTGGTGCTGTGCCCACTGCCCGGCACAGGGGCGCTGTCTCTCGGGACAGCCCTGGCGCTCATGCCTTCTTCTCAGGGTTGCAATCAACGGCCACCTCCTCGAGGTTCCACCCGCTGGTCCCAGGGGACCCATGGGACCGTCCAGGGCAGCCAGGGCTGTCTTCCCACCGGGCAGTGCAGCCCGCACCTCTCTGCCCATCCTTTGTCGCTCACCGCCAAGGCTCCCTCGATGGGAAGAGCGTCAGCCATCGCCGTCCTCCGTGCCAACACCTGAGTTTACTCTTGATGGTCAGCCAGACCTGAGCACACACCTTCTTCAATGTATAACACTTTCAAGCAAATCGACTCCAACTTAACATGGAGCACAGCACTGCTTTCACAGGCAACATTCCCAAGGGTCTATTAAAATGGAATAAAGTAGAGACGGAGATAGCCGAGTTTCTTTTTTTTAAGCTTCATGCCACCTTCCCATTTTTCATGCTAAGCCTACAGGCCGCTGGCTCTAAGAGGTGCTCTAAGTTAAACCCAGTCATAGGGCGCCCCAGTTCTGACATTCTCAACAGCCTGGGTTCCTGCACGAAAACACCACTGGGTTGCATGTTACAGAATGGCCACAGTCTGAGAAACTCACACACGCGCAGAGATCAAGAAGCCATCTAGAGCTTGGGTCACTGCCGGCAGGCAGACGGGGAACAAGGGCCGGGTGAGGACCTGCATGTTACGGGCACATGGGGGTCCCTTCACGGCCAGCCCGGCGGCACCGCCCACCCACCCACCCACCCCACGGCTTCAGCTCCGGGTCTCAGCTGGGGAACAACTGGCACCAGCCCCTGTTCCGAGGCACTTCCGCTCTCAATGAGGAGCGAGGTCGCTGCCAGGCCGCTCGCGGCCACATTCCTGCAGGAGGGCTGACTTCGTTTACCCCGCTGACTCCCGCACAGGGACAGGCCTGATGGTGCGGCGTCCTGCCTAGGACGCGTCATACCCACCAGCTCGTTGAACTGCCACGTTGGAACTCAACATACTTATAAAGGAAAGCTTCCCTCATAGTTTTTGCTGCTGTAATTTACCAGACTCACTCCACTCCCTTAAAACCACAGATTTGAGACACGGTCCATCCTATGTTGTAGCACCTACCACCCAGCGCCGTTAGTTACCGTTTGGCAGGAAAGAAACGTAAGCACCGCGCAGGAGGGGCGCGTGTGCAGCGCAGGCCCTGCCCTCAGGAAGCGCCGGCTGCGGGGCAGCGGACACCTGCCCAGGGATGCGCAGGAGGCCCCGTGCAGACCCGCGCGCACTGCGATTCCAGCTGCTCTCCCCCTCCCCCCCTTCTCTGCCCTGGACACTGAGGTGTGTGGCCAGCTCTGGGCACCAGGGATGCTCATTCCCTCTGGCTTCAGGTTGGGTTTGGTCAAGGAGCGGGGAGAGCAGAGCCCACAGGCTGGGGGTGGAGGGCAGTGAGGTCAGGGTGCCTCCCCTGGACTCTCCCCCTCTCCCGTCACCACGGGTTGGACACGCCCCTGGTTGAAGGCCGCAGCCCTTGACCGAAAGTCTTCCTGAACAGCTGTTTCTGGGTCCTGCTAACTGCCCCCTGCTTTAGCCCCACACCCGGGGCGGTCAGCACCCCGGTGGTGCGCCCCACAGCTCTGCAGGCAGCCAGGGTCACATCCCCTGGGCGACCCAGCTGAGGGTGCCATGTCTTCCCCAGAGCTCTGATTGACTTTCAGCAGGATTTTATTATTTTTTTATACTCTAAAGAGAATTACATCTAGTCATTTGTTCCAATGGGGTATGTCAAAACCCATAAAACTCAACTACTTTATGACATCTTCTATAAAACATTTTATATCTGCAATTGAGCCTTTCCAGCATGAGCTCAGGCAATAGACCATACTGGTGGTAACGGTGCCCGGCAGGAGAGACACACAGATAGCTCCTTCTATTGAAATTAAACAGCAGCCTCTGAAAATGGAGCACAACTAGCTTTAATTTCAGGAACCGAACGCTGAGATTGACATGGTTTATGCAACGCACTTCACTTGAAGGAGTTAAAAGTTGCAGAGACCATTCAACTATCGCTGAATCTAAGATGACCTCAGTCGTAAGGATGCACTTCAGCTTCACAGACGTTCCAGGTGGGGGAAGGAAAGTATATCTTAGAAATAATGAAACATGGCTTGTCTCAGGAAAGTGACGTGTTTATAGTTTGCAGGCAACTTTTCCCAGGGAAAAGTACACTTCCTTTTTACGGGGTTTTCTGCCTTGGTTGCTACGGGAGAGGCGTCAGGGCCGCGGGGACGGCGAGATAAGAGGCCGGGGCTGGAGAGGGCGGCCCCTGCCCTCTGACCACTTCAGGGGGCCTCGGAGCACAAGGGCCGGGGCCAGCGGTCGGTGCTTGAGGCCCTGCTGTGATTTCTCACGTGGGTGCTTCTAGGGTGCCAGGTGCCACCTTTCCGTCCACACCTTGGTGTTTTGGGTGGGCGGTCTGTGTCACTGCTGCTCGAAGCTCCTGTGTAACCCCAGAGCTTGGAGACATTCTGGGGCCCAAGCAGCCCAGGGTCACCTCTCCAAGTTCCTTCGGAACCTGCTGGCTGCCCGTGTGGGCTAAATCGCGCAGCTGCTCATTCACACGGATGCTGCGTCTTATCACGGGGCCTCACTATGCTGGCAGGTGGGTGGGGAGACGTGTAGAATGGAAGGGGTGTGTGGGGCACACAGGACCCCTCCTGGGGCGAGGTCACGCTCCTGATGACACTGCGGCAGCCGGGTGGGGCGTGGCCTCGGGCCTGGCTCGCGCTCTTTGCCCCACACGTGTTTGAGGGCGTCTCAGCGCAGCACCCATGGCCAAATGCTTCGCCCATGGGAAGCACCCTGGCACCTTGGGTGCTCTGACCCAAAAATCATCCTTAGTACTATTTCTACCACTGCTGATATAACAGGCCCACCCTCCCCGGTTGTACCAGGAGGAAAGTAGGCTTGATTAGCTAACCTGGTCGGCGGGAAGCCCACGGGAGGCAAAGTGGTGGGAACCCCGGGGGAGCCGAGCCGCCAGACGCAGCTGAGAGCTCCCGCAGCCGCTCGACACCCTGGCCCTTGGGTGCCGCTACACCTGAAAGGATGCCGGCCCAGCGCGCGGAACTGGGGTGAGCACCACGGCTGGCGTGCACGCCAGGAACCCTGTTCTTCCCTTGCTAAAGCGCACTGTGGGTCCGCAGGCCACTTTCTGCCGCATCTAACAGTGCAACCCAGCTGACACGGGTGCACGAGCAGAAGGGTGTGGTGGAAACAGAGAAGGGAAAGGGAAGCCCCGGTGTGTGGGACCCTTGGTGACAACACGCCCTTCTACTTTTCTCGGTTCGCAAACGCTGGTTCACATCACCCAACATCACCTGGGAGTTCTACTTTTCCTTCCAAGTTTGCTCTCAATTTGCTTATGGAAACTACTGTACATTAGTTCTACCTGTGATGTGTGTGTGCACACACGTGTGTGTGCCCATGTGCATCCTCACTTGCACATGTGGGAGAAGAACTGTGAATCCCCCAGAAGGAGCTGCTTCAGGAATATCGTGTCTGGCCCCACAGGGCATGAAAACGGAGGACGTGACAAGTCTAAGGAGACACAACAGAGGCCGTGACCCCTGGGCTGGTCACGGAGCCGCCAGAGTGACAGGCTCTCACGGGAGGGCGCTGGATCGGAATCAAGTCTGCCAACAGGAGAGCGAGTCTTCATCGGGGCAAGACCACACGGCGCCCTCAGTGGCTTGGACACTACCAGCCCGGGTGGCCGCGAAAAGCAGAGAAACGACTAGCACGCGACGGGACGCCGGTAACACTGCCCGCCAGGTGACAGCGGCCGGCAGGTGCCACACTCACTGGAGGGAGGATGGCGAGCACGGGTCAGGGAGCGGCCCCGAGGGCCGGAGGTGCCCCCTGCGCACAGAGCGCACCGCAGCGACCTCGTCCTTGCCCCCCGTCTCAGCGTACGCGACCCCAGGGGTTGGAAGGACACGACTCACCCTGCCGTCCCCGGGAGACCTCACCTTCGGCGGTGCCCGACAGCCCGTCGGCTTTGAAGTTGCTGGTGCTTTTCTTCCTCCGGTGCTTCTTTCTGTTGGCGTGGGGGGAGGGGGGCGGCTCGAGCTTGGGGCTGGCGGTGCTGGAGACGCTTGGGCTGGAGCACAGGGAGTCCCCCAGCCCCGTGTCTGCTGCGGGGAAAAGCAGAACAGCAGGTTAGCCCTCCGCACGGACACCGTCCCGGCCCCGGCAGTCTTCTTCTTTGGAACGGCACACGCACATTATACAACGCAGAACGCACGAGGTGGGCTGCATGGCAGGCTCGGCGCACCCAGCAGAGCCTTTAGGTGTCACACACACCAGGCCTGTCCAGAAAGTATCAAGCCAACGTCAATATTAATACAGTTTGCACAGCAGATACTTTTGGGACCTGGTACGCCACACCCGTGTGTACAAGAAACAACATATAGACTAACGAGATTGCTGGTAGGAGGCCTGGAGCATCCAGTATTAAAGGTTCATGAAGGCAATAAATGGGTACATACTGGCCGTTATAAAGTCCCTAAATGATAAACACAATATAGTTAATGTAACCTTAGCATACGCAATATGAGTACGTATGCAATACGTCTAGTTTATAACGCTATATTGTACACTTGACAGTTGCTAAGAGGATAGATGTCAAAAGCTCTCATTTCAAGAAAGAACATTGTAACTGGGGGTGGATGTCAACTAGACTTACTCTGGTGGTCAGTTCACCGTATGTATTACAATCACGGGTATACACCTGAAGATACTGTGACGTGGTATGTCAATCACACCTCAAGGACAAGCGCAGAGGCAGACAGGCCACGGCGCCCCTTGCCCTCAGGGCCCCACCCCTCAGGCAGGCGTTTATCTTGCGCCATCTTCACGCTGTGGAGAACTGAGCACCGTCCCTTGCACAACTGCCGTTCTGCAAAAGCAAAGTGGACTTTTCACTCCTTGTCGCTCTCTTCCCATAGTCACCTTGACACGTGAGGAATGACAGCAGGATCCTTAGAGGTGCAGAGGGACGTGTCATGTTCTGTGCCTGCACATGGGGGGTGGGGCACAGGCGTCCCCGCCGGCCCTGTCTCTTCCCCAACACTGCCCATGACCGTGGGGACTGGAGACTACTCCGGGGAATGGTTTTGAGCAGAAGGGTGATGGAGTTTCAACTACAAAGACAGTTGCTAGCTCAAACTGAGTTTCAAATACTTGATTATATTGAGTTCTAGAAAAGTTTTGTCATACATTGAGAAAGGTGATCTATATAACTTATGGTATCTTCTTTGATACAAGTCTCCAAACCTGTCCTAGAATGTGCCGCCTACGGGCGGAGAAGTCAGGGAGGGACCATGAGCCTGTCCACTCTCACTGGGTCCAGCCAGGCCAGCCTCCCAGGAAAGCAAGTCTGGGACCACTAGTTGGGCCACCAGGACCCAGAGAAGAGGACCAGCGGGGAGACAATGGTACCACTGAGTCAGGAGAGGGCCCAGGGGCAGGGCTGGGGGAGAAGAGCGCAGGAAAGTGGAGAGGGGAAGGGAGGCCAGCTTCAGAATGAGGCCGAGGAGCCACACAGAAACACCTCCCACTGGAAACTAAGCAGCGCCTGCTGACCGCGTGAACGGCCGTAGGAGGGGCCCAGCGAAGAGCCAAAGGGCACCGGATTGAGAGCGAGCGTCCCTATTGCTCCGCATGGAGCGTGGTGTGGCCGGGGCCGCGGAGTCCTGGGGCCGGTCCACCCCTCCTGGTGCTGTGTCAGCCACTGGTTCTTCCCAAACGGGCATCAGTGCTCAGAGTACACCCCTGAACACACGTAATCCGAGCAGTAACGACCACAATCTGCAGCCTCTCCCAGCTCCGCAGGTGAAGAATGAGCCTGCGAGGCAGCTTCTCTCCACACGCGGGGAGCTGACAAGCATGACCGCGGGATAAAATAACACTCCGCTCGCATAAATATCCAGCAGCCTGCCCGAGACGGATGGGCCGGGGATGGAGCCTTAGCCATCATTCCAGCAGACAGGCCCAAGGACACCCATAACTTATTTTACAATCATTTAGTTTCAGCTCAAGTGGAAAACGTGACAACTTATCTCTGCTGACAAGATGCCATATCGCACCTTACAATTAACTCTCCTCTGATTATCTGCCCAGCCGATCACCAGCTGGGCTGTTTTTGATGGACTGTGGCCGGGCCGGGCGCGCGTCCTGCCGACAACTGTCACTGCCAGGCGTGGGGCTGCTTTTTGATGCCCCAGCTGGTTCCCGAGCGCACTGCGGTCTGCGCGCAGGGCTGCCTGGCCGCTTGCTGCCCCCGCAGCCAGCTCTGTGACCCCCCTACAACCAAGGCATGTCCCCAGTCCCCGCTGAGGTCAGAGGTCAGGCCCCGCCCCGATGTGGAGCCTGTACTTTCCAGCCTGGGGCCCCCTGGAGGGCCACCTGCCACCACTCTGACTCAGAGAGGGTCCCCAACTGTCTCAGGAGCCGTCTGTGGTCCTGAGGTCTGACTCACCGAATTTCCTACCATCTCATTAAACTGACAAAATGTTTTAAATGTACCATCGCAGGGGCAGGCATCTTTACGGGACAGAAGGGGAAAGGGCAGGGGGGGGGTGTGTATTAGACCTGTCACTCTCACACTACCCTAACTTACTGATTCCGTAGTATTAGAAACAACACATTAGCAAAAACCCTTCTTTCTCTTTTGCTATTGAAAGAATTAAAGAATGATCAAAGACTATTTGCCAGTGCCAGGGCTGGGTGGGTGCTCAGGGCCTCTACAAACTTCAGATGAAGTCATTGTAGGGGCCGGCACATCAAAACAGGTTCCCCCCAAGACAGGGCCAGCCTCAGAAGGCTCATGCAGGTCTTGAACGTGGGCTCCGTTCCTTCTGAAGCTCAGAGAGGTACACGCAGGCTGGTAAATAAAGGACAGGCCACCTCTGCCATCCGAGGAAATCACAACACCCCGGCCTCTGTTAAAGTTCAAAACCTCGCCCTGCGTAGCCCTTCTGACGGGCGCTTTCAGCAGGGGGAGGCCGACTTGAACCCCGATCTCTGAAGATGGTTCAGAGCCTGGCACATTGTCCGCTTCCCTTTGCCGCCCACAGCGCGAGCAGAGAGGTGCGCGGTGTCAGAAGAAGGGGCAGCGGGGACACAACAGGGGGTCGGGGAAGATGACAGGTGTGGGGGAAGGAAGAGACAACGCAGCATCCGACCGCATCACAAAGGTGGGGAGGAGAAGGACACAATGGGGGGCGAGTGGAAAGAAATGTGGGGAGAAGCATTCCCTACCTGGGCCATTCTAATTATAGCAGATGTCTCTCAAAGTGAGGCGGATCAATGGGGTTTTAGGAGATCTGACCTTCGTGGACATGAAGCCCTTACTCGCGGAAGCATGTTTATCCAGCCTTAAAAGGGGACCGGCAGAATCCGGTCGCTAATTAGGGTGCGGGGTTTTCTTGCGAGGTGGTGAGAAAGCTCCCACGCAGGCTGCGGGGTGGCTGCCCGCCTCGGCAGACACCTTAAAAACTACCGAACTGCACCCTTTAAATAGGCGGAGGGTACGTTATGTGAGTTTCATCTCAACGAAGCTGTTTCTCTAAAAAGGAAAGAGGCTACAGAGTGGTTGCCATGTTACACACCACACAGCAACCAAGTGAGGAAGGCAGAGGAAGTCTGCTGGCCACCCCGGGGAGGTGTAGGGACAGTGTCGTAGTGGAGGGTCCGGAGGGGACTTGGGGACACTTAGAAATGTGAGCTAAATAAAGGCTGTCTGCAAGGCTTGAGCCCCAAAGCCGAGGTCACAGGGGACTGACGTGGCTACCTGGGCCTCTGGCCACCTGCCGGCACCAGGCTCTATGCTGCAGGCCCCGTGGGACGGCCCCTCCCCTGCTCTCCGGCCTGCGCAGCGGAGCACTTCCTGGAGCCTCCCCCTGCCACCCCTCGGCACACGCCTTTTCCTCTGCAGCCACCGCTGCCGCCAGCACCTGGGCCTCCCTTCTCACCCACCACGCAGACGCCCTCAGGACCCTTCCGGCTTCCCTCATGCCTGGCCCACAGCCGCTCCCACGAGCGACATGCCTCTGACTCGGGCGATGAAAGAACGCACCTGTAGTAAGTAGCCTCGTGAGGGAGAAGCCAGAGACATCGGGGTGGGGACGGGCCAGAAACAAATGTGTAAAAAACAAAGTGGGATTTTATACTTAAGGGTCAAAAATCAGATGGCTTTCCAGCTGAGTTTTATCTGAATGCCAGCCACGTGGTTTAAATGCATCTGCCGGGTTCCCAAAAATGCAAAGGTGCCCTGAGCAAGGACAAGCTCCATCAGGGGGAAAGGCCGGCCTTCAAGAGGGCTCTGTCCAGGGTGCTGAACGCCTCCGGGCTCGTTCTCCTTCCTGAGGGCCTACCCCAGCCCCTGGACCCACATCACCTGGTTTGGAACAGGGGCGGGCAGATGTCACCAGGCTTACAGAAACCCAGACTAAAAAGACCACTTGTAGTGTTGGTGTACCATCCCGCTGAGTGGTCTAGGGTTAAATGTCAAAAAGATCACATCCATTATTTCTTTTCACGTCATAACAAGTAATGTGTGCCTTAGTTTGCTTAACTGTTTCTCTACTGCTTAGATGAAATTCACCTTTTTGAAATCAACGACTTCGTGTGCGTGTGCCACGTCAGGGCAGCGTCCAAGGTAGGGGCCACCATGAGCTGCTCCTGCAAGTTCCGTGCGTCTCCCCCAGCAGCGCTGGGAGTATCCCAACCACGGGTTCCCGAGGCCCAGAGGAGCTGCCCACCCCGCAGTGGAGAAGCCGCTGTCCCCGGCACGGCAGCATCAGGGGGTGTGGAGGGGGGCAGAGCCACACAGGGGGTTCCCTCAGGAGGAGCTGGCACAGCTGCAGAACCCTGGGGTGCCTCCAAACCCCACCTGGCCAGGCGACTTCGGGTGACAGACCTCTTTTAGATCGGTTCTTCACGGGAAAAATAAGCAAAATAATGGACCCTCCTGAACAACTGATCTTGACCTGTGCAATGCACACCTGCTCTTCCTCGTCTCGGTGACCTGAGCCCCCATGCCAGGTGCACAGGCCATTGCCCCAGGCCACCCACAGCAAGCCACACCGCCCTTCACTGGGGTGCCAGCCCAACGCCAGACATGCAGATCGCATCGAGGCCCAGTCCCACGCTCTCCCAGAGCTGCACCAGCAGGAGGAAGCGAAACGCAGACGCAGTTCCCATGCCGCATAGCTCACACCCTAACGAGGACATACTGTCCACACACACCCAAGGGACAACACATGCTGTGAATAGAAACAAACAGGGCGGGGAACCAAGGTGGGGGTAGCAGGCCACTGCAGGCTGCCAGCCCCCTCAACCCTGAAAACCGCACCAACGTGGAAGGACCTTCAAGTTCTTTGGGACAACCACCTCTGGGAAGTTCGAGTGGAAGACGGCACAGAACCACAACACGACAGCACACATCGCTGATGCAGAAGAGGACCACCATTAGCTCGGGGGAGATCGGGACGTGCCGCAAATCAAGCTGCACCAACCACGGTGCCAACGACGACCAGCTCATGGGCTCCTGCAGCCTTGGCGGCACCTGGCTGTCCCGCCTGCGCACGCTTGACATCCACGCAGCTCCGGGGAGCCTCCCGTATGTGGCAGCCCCGCTCTGGTGTTTAACGCTGTTCTGTAAGCCCAGCGGCCAGCAGGCTCCAAGATCCACCAACAGGTGCTTGACAAAATGGTCTTCCTAGTAACGGCTGCTCCATGACACATTCTGACGCACCAGGGACGGAACAGGGGCGGGAGACAGCCTCTGACTAATGGAGGAAGCTAAACCCCGCAGTGTCTACAACTGTCCACCCAAGGCCGAGAGGTTTTCAATATTCAAATACCAGCTTAGAAACCTGTATTGATTATGGTCCTTACAGTCCTGGGCACTCTGGAGAATAAAGTAACATAGGAAAGTGGTCAACTGTATCTCCTTTAAAGAAAAAAAAACCCTCACCTTCCTTCAGGCATCATGTGTCATCTTTTGCTACATCTGAAACGAATGGGGTTTGTTTCAGACAAAATCAAACGTTAATTCAGAAAGTCACAAATTATAATACCTGGTGCAGATTTAAAATAATACCTGAAATCAAGCTTCTGTCCTAACTTTGCAACCTCCTCCTAAACCGTGGGACAGGCGGTTTGCTAATGAAAAGGGTCCCTTGTGGTTCCCGAGTCTGCTGTGACCGTGGGTGGCAACCCCTGTCGGGGTGGCAAGTGACAGGTCCAAGGTATCAGGTGCCTCAAACAGAAGGCCTGGCCACTTGCAAGAGTCCTGCAAGCCTCAGACTCCACTCCTTTCCGCCACACGTGGGCCCTGACAATGGCCCCGTGAGCCGCACAGCCCACGGGCAGCTTTGAAGGGCTGCGTTTTCCTGGCAGCCCAGCTGCAGGCATCTTGAGCAGGAGGCCCTCCCACTCCAGAAGGGCCCCTGGCGACCACACAGACCGCAGCGAGGGAGCGCACCACCCGGTGCCTGGCCCTGACTGCACGCTGAGCCAGGCATGTGCGTGCGAGGACACGCTTCCACACCAGGGACTTCTGGGCCGGACATAGGACTGCCCGGGCCTGCCTGCGGGATGCGCTCTTCCGGGGCCTCGGGAAACAGCAGGGAATGGAACAGACGTGATGGGTTTCCAGTGCCAAAACCACTCGGGCTGCAGACTGAGGGGCGGCCAGAAGCAGAATTCAGGTCCACCTGCCTGCGCCTGCATCCTGCGCCGTGGTGGTGCTGCTCTATGCTGGGGGCTCCCTGGCCACGACAGACATTTATGAAAACGGGGGAAAAAGCCCAAACTTAATTTTGAGGGTATTTGTCCAAGCATGAGGTGCCTGCTTTAAGAATCTTACTTTTTCCTACTGTTTCCGATTCGATTTGCGGCTAACCCGTTGTGATGACAAACACCCATGCTGAGTATTTAATTAACCAGTTGTTGACTGGCAACTTCACAGCAAAAGCGAACGCAGGCGCAAGCCAAGTTACCTCGGTACTGGTCGGTAACATTTGGGCTTGAAAACACAAGTTTTCTCACAACAGGTCAACCAAGTGTTAGTCTAGGTTCCAGGGCCATGGCCCCTCCCTTCCCCTCCTGTCCCCGCCTGGGGGCAGTGAGCCCTGCAGTGAGGAGTCCACACGCTGAGGTCACCTGTGCGCCGACTGCCGGGATCAACTGGCGTGGGGCCAACTGAAGATGCTAGTGGCCTTTAAAAGACGGTCTTTAAAGTATTTACCAGATCACAGCCATGTGGCAGGTAGGATGACAGAAGGTTCCCCAAGTCAGGCGGCAAATGAGCAGACCACAGGCTGCTCTGCAGCTGCGCACACGGTGGCTCTGCTCTGCGGGCGGCAGGGCTGCCCCACACCGGGGGCCCAGCGGGCCGCCACCCCAGAGGCACTCGAGGACCCCGTCACCTGAGGTGAGGGGACGGCTGATTTCATCCTGCGTAAACAAGCGGTCCCCACGGATGGGGAGACACCGCCACTCCGTCCAGGCACACGGCCACCACCCAGTGTAAGTCTGCTCCCAGAGTAATTCGCATCCTGTGGTCACCGTATCTGAATCCCACCCTGCAGCCATTTCCGAAAATAACGGAAGGAACACAACTGGAACGGAGTCGGACCATGGTGAGGCCGCTTTAGACAAGAGGAGGTTCATGAAAACGGAAAAGGCCCTGACACTGGTCCCGTCCGTCACAGGCCAGAAGGCAGGAAGTGCTGGGAAAGTCACAGCAGCACAGGTCATGTGAACTCGCCTGCAAACCGGTCACTCATCACACTGGAAACAGGACCCCCCGCCCCCAAGGAGGAGACAGCGGGAAAGACCCTCTGGGAGGCTCTGGGAGCCGCAGACTGTTGTCCCCAGATCAGCCTCTTGAGCAGCTGAGGAGCAGGTCAATGGAGTGGCTCGCGCTTCGTCTTTCCCATCTTCTGAACGAAAAATCGTTCAGTGTAATGACGGTGCTCAAACTCTAAGGTGGAACGTCCTCCTGACAGCGATGAGTAATCCAGCATTAATTCTACAACCTTTTAAAAAAGGAACTGACTTCATTTGCACCCAGAGTCTTTTTCTCTCCCCATATTCCCTGTAACTTTCTTGGAAGTTGGGCTTTGTCCTGGTAAAAATAATACAATGCAATGAAATAAAGTGTGTGGAGACCCTGAGTTGGACTTGCTTTGAGTTTAAAGCATTTTCTTTAGCACAGCTAAAACTTTGTCAATATAGTTCAGTCAGATGTTATGGTGGATCCTTGGGGAAAAGGCTGTAAAATAAAATCAAAGATAAGATTGTATTCCCTGACATAACAACGGACACTTTCCTTTTTCCCCTGGGGCCGATGGGAGGGTTGGCAGTGGGAGGGCAGGCGCCCAGGAGTGGAACCTGCAGCTGGCCCCGCATCAAAGGACCCCTGGTTCCTATTCTTCTCCATGGGAGAGGTTAAAAGGCAAGACTGCCCACCAGCCTCCCCAACTCTGCCCGCCCCCAGCCCCAGGAACACGATCTCTTCCTCTCCACGCCTCTTCCTGCTGGGGCCGGGGCCCCTCATTTTCTCTCCCACACACTCTGGCCAGCAGCCCCTGCCCACACCCTGCGGCATCTTACGGCTCAGGTGGCCCCATTGCTGGGGTCTCCCGCCCATCTCTGGGGGTGGAGGAGAATCCAGCCCCTCAGGAGGATGGGCTTCCCAGGTAGGGAGGAAGACGTCTTCCCCCATGTCCAGGGCAAGCTCAGCTCGGCCGCAGGGGGTGTGCACGGGGGTCATGAACCGGACCTGGCACTTGCTCTAGGATGAGTGGGAAAATCGGAGCTGCTGCTGCCGCCGCCGCCGCCGCGGGTGAAAACAGCATGGAGCTTATGGGCTTCGTATGTAAAATGGGCACCAGACACAGTTTGGCGGGTGCCCTCACTGGCAGGTCCTGGGCTTGGTCGGGGGCGCAAGGCGGTGTGGTTAACTGTGAAGACGACACCACGCAGAAAACATGAGTCCTGGTCGGCAGGTTCACCGGGTTTTCTAGCCCTGGGAAGGCCCAGTCCCTGCCACCCTGCTTTGTTGAAGGGTGGTGGCACCTTCAACTCCCCTCACATCTCCAGGAAAAACTTTAAAATGAGATCATGCACAGATGCAGGAGCTTACCTGCAGCTGCCCTCGCGCCTGGGACTCCTGCAAACATGCACGGCAGGGGGGGCAGGCGGGCTGTGCTCCAACCCATGGCGGCCCTTCACGCCTGTCGGCGACGGCACTTTGTCCCGGAGCGATGGCTGCCCTGCTGGGGATCGGACCCTCCACAGGCCTCGGCTGGGCCACTTGGCTGCTCGGACCCAAGCCTGGTCCTCCTGCACCGCCACGATGCTCATCACGGGACAGGGACGCAGGCATGTCCCCGGGTCGGGCACCGGCCTCGCCCACGCTGCTGCCCGAGCCACCCTCACAGCCTCCAGCACCCCCTTCGCTCTCCTGGCTCTGCCACTGCCAGCTGAGGGCCTCCCTCTCGCATCACAGAGACTCCCTGCTCTAGCTTTTTCGATAAAATTTCAAACTGAACCTGTCCACCGCCAAGTGTAAGTGGAAATCTGTTTTTTTTTTTAACTAGAGAATTCACTTTT
Source organism: Noctilio leporinus (assembly GCA_004026585.1). Lineage (NCBI taxonomy): Eukaryota > Metazoa > Chordata > Mammalia > Chiroptera > Noctilionidae > Noctilio > Noctilio leporinus. Next base: position 20,332 of record PVIW01005072.1, read on the forward strand.
GAAAGTAACTTAAAACAATTTTTCATGGATAATACATATTCATTGCTGAGATGAGGACCAGAGCAACCAGGGAGCAAGTTAAAACCCTGGATATCTATCTCCCCCAGGGCAGGTGGCATCCCTGGGAGCACGCGGGCAGGGGGCCACCTGTGGCCTCTGTCCACGTGTCCCTCAGCAGCTCCTCCCCGGCTGCATGACCTCAGGTAAGTGACCGCCATTCTCTAAGGCTCAGCCTCCGCTTTGAAAATGAACAGCACCAGCTCACTAAACTGTCCGGGTCAAGTGTCTGAAGTGCTTCTCCCAAGCACTTGACACAGTCAGTTACCACACTCCGCTCGGGGAAACCCAGGGGGAACACCCGCAGGGCGGATGCCGCCGACGCACAGCTGCCTCAGGCCATGGGATCGAAGACGTAAGTTAGACAGCGTCCTCGCCCTTCAACTGGACAACGGCAGGTAATAAAGTCAGTGAGTGATTACCAAGGCTGTCAAAGTGGCAGTATGGAGAAAGTTCAGCGGTGGGCAGGGCTGTGGTCACAAACACCCCATTGTGTGCAAGATGAGAGGCTCCCAACACAGCAGTGGAAAGGCCCTGGGGTCAGGTCCCAGGAGGGAAGCTGAGGCCAGTCTGTAGAACAAGGAGACACTAGTAGTGACATGAACATCTTCCAAGTTATTATTGGGTTGGCCAAAAAGTTGTTTTCTCCCTATGATGACTCTACTAGTGGTTAGTTCTAATTTCATTTGAGGAAACTTTATTAGACTATATTGTAACAGGTGCCATATCAGCATGCATTAAAAAAAAAAAAACCAAAATTGAATTTTTGCAGCCATTTTAACACTGAATATGGAAGAAAATATGCAACATTTTCAGTTATCATGCTTTATTATTTCAAGAAAGGTACAAATGCAACTAGTCCTGGCTGGTGGCACAGTGGATAAGGCGCCAGCCTGCGAACCCAAAGGTGGCTGGTTCGATTCCCGGCCAGGGCACATAACCAGGTTGCAAGCCAGGTCTCCAGCCAGGTCTGTGGCTGGAGGCAGGTGAAAGGCAACCATACACAGATGTTTCTCTCCCTCTCTGCCTCTTTCCCTCTCTAAAAAACAATAAAATCTTAAAAATAAAAACTAAAACGCAAAACACGATTTGTGCAGTGTACAGAGAAGGGGATGTGATGGATCAAATGGGTCAAAAGTGGTTTGTGACGTTTCATGCTGGAGATTTCTCACCAGGAGATGCTCCATGGCCAGGTGGACCAGTTGAGGCTGAGAGCGATCAAACTGAGACATTCATTGAGAACAGTCAACGTTCTACCACATGGGAGATAGCTGGCAAACTATCCAAAACAATCAAGTTATTGGCGGAAAAAAAAATGCATCTTGGCCCTGGCTGGTAGCACAGTGGGTAAGGTGCCGGCCTGCGAACCCAAAGGTCGCAGGTTCGATTCCCCAGCCAGGGCACACAACCAGGTTGCAAGCCAGGTCTCCAGCCAGATCTGTGGCTGGAGGTAGGTGTAAAGCAACCATACATGGATGTCTCTCCCTCTCTGCCTCTCTCCCTTCCCCTCTAAAAATAATGAAATAAAATCTTAAAAAAAAAATGCGTCTTATTTTATGGAAAAAACCCGTTCAGACTCTCTGGCCAATCCAATACACAGAAGGCAGCCATTCACGGCTCTACATTGGCCCCTGCTAGGAGTTCACCGGAGTTATTTAACTGCCTCCCGCTGCTGGTCGTAGAGGTTGCTTCCAATCTCTGAACTGCTTTTACACAGAGCAGACACTTAACATGTTAACAGTTAAAGCCAGTTACAACATAGTCCAATTTTTGGAAATAAGAACACGGACAAATGAACTGGAAAAGATACATAACCCCCAAACTAATAGTGTAATGTAGGAGTTCCTGCTTAAAAAATTTGTAAACAAAAAAGCTTCTCTGAATTGTTAATGTTTCTAACATGTCGTGTTTTGTAATTGAGGAAAAAACGCAAAGTGACTGCCAAACATCAGCACGGGACATGGGTGTTCATGCACTTGCTGGGAAGAGGCAGCAGGCTTGCTCAGGCAGGTGGGGCTGTGCACACCGGACACGTGTGTCACCCTGCATTCCAGGCACCGGCCAGTGTCCCATCATCTATGGGGAGCCCTTTTACACTCGTGCATTTATTAATGCTTCCTGAAAAAGAATTTCAAAAATCGAACATGGAGCATAATTAATGGAATTTTAAAGGGGGAAAAAAAAAAGACTATTGTTTGAAAGAATAAATTATTTTGTTTTGAAAAACAGTCCCTGTTCAGGAACCCGTGATCAGGGAATCTGCCCGTAGGCAGAGGCACAGGTGAGAGCCAGGCGCCGTCTATGGGAACAACCCAAACAAACCCTGATGGCCTCAGATAGGACCACACTCCGGCCATTTCTCCAGGGTGCGCGGTCTGGGTGGACGCACAGCCTCATAGGTCCTCAACTGGACACCTGACCCATGGGTCGACCTGCCACTGCACAGCCTGACTGAAGGGAGCCTGACATGCCCCTCCGTGAACACATCTCACGCAGATGGCGAGGGGTGCTTTTGGACACAGGCTTCCCTGCATGTTTGGATGTCAAAGGAGAGCAACTGTCAGGCAGAAACCTGCGGAGGTGCCGTCTGGGACCCACCTCGCCTTTTGCGGGGATGCAAATGTTGGGGTGAAGTGAACGAAGCATCGACAGCCGGTTGCAAGTGGAGTTTCCATTCTCGGACAGTTAAGCTTAACATTTTGAACGCCAAGAAGTAATTGTTTTCTAATTACATTCTACATAGAATAGTAACTGAGATAATGCTTATCTCAGTTACAACCCGAGAGTCCAGCTGGGAACTATTTATTGACAAACCTGTGGGGAGATCGGTCACCGAACAGGAGAACCAATACGGCTGTGGAGGTATTGCAGGGAGCAATTCTCACATTGGACCCCAATCCTGACCTACACCCTGTGGAAAGGCCAGTGTGGGGACTCAATGACACAGCTTATCCATAACATTAAGCCCCCAAACTGTGTTTTCAGTGTAGTTATAATTGTAAATAACAACCCATTTTAAGAGACTCTGAATTATACGGAGAAACATGAACCTAACACTGTAATAAGATTTTTAAAAGTCCCACTGCAGAAATAATGTAGCAATTAAAATAGCATTTATAACTAAATATCTTTAAATGTTTCTTCCCATAAGAGTAAAATTTTAAGTCATTTAAAATAACCATCTGTTTCCCCATGATATAAAATTTTTAGTATCATTGTATAATTAATATTAATACCGCTTTTTGTTAATAACCTTATCTGTCAGATAATAAAGCAAAGATGTAATGAAAGATATATTCATGGAAATAAGTTTAAGAATGCAAAACTAGGGAACTATAAAAATACTAATAGAGAAAAATACCGAGGTTCTGGGAAAGACCCCGATCGACCACTACACGGCTGTCCGCCTACCAAGTGCGTCCATCCACCCTCTCCTCTCACACGCAATTACTCGCCTTTCTGAAACCACTCCTCCCACCCTCCCTTCTCCTTTCTTCCTGCTACCTGAATTTTTAAACCTTTTGGGCCTTTCCCCTTTTTGCATGCATTTATAAATTCTGTAACAGGAAGCAGGAGAGGGACTGAAAACATTCCGACCAAACTGTATCCTAATAATCGGCAGAGAGGCAGGAAGACAGAAGTCACTGGACCCTTAGGTGAAGGACTGAGCAAGGCACAGAAATCCAAGGGAAACATTTTCCCGGCCCAAGAGTGGCACAGAATGACAAGAAAAGGCCTCTATTGTTTAAAATAGACAATGTTGCCCTGGCTGGCTGCCCTGGTGGCTCAGTGGATTGAGTGCTGGCCTGGGGACCAAAAGGTTCCTGGTTCAATTCCCGGTCGGGGCGCATGCCTGGGCTGAGGGCCAGGCCCCCACTGGGGGCACGTAAGAGGCAACCAATTGTTTCTCTTGCACATCAATGTTCCTCCCTCCCTCCTCCTTTCTCTAAGAAAAAATAAGTAAAACCTTAAAAAAAATAAAATACACAACATCATAAAATCAAGTGGGCTGTCACAAATACAAAAAGCTGGAATTTTCTTTCCAGCTGGGGAAACAGCATCTTTTTTGGATGAATCTTTGGGTCCTGCTCTACCTGCATGCGATTTGATGCTGGGGTGGTAGTTTTCCTCTTCTTTAAAAAAATTACTACCTGTGTGGCGATGGTGAGGGTGGGTGGAAGTGGGTATGGGGGGAGGGGTTGGTAAATACTAATGAGAAAAACTAAAAAGCCAACTATTCAAAAGCAAAACAAAAATTACCTTAAATAAAAAATGTACAGCTAAACCTATAGGAACCAGAAGAATTTCATAAACTAAGCAATTTTGTAACATTGTAGACACTTTGCTGCACTGACGCTGGTGAGAAATGACATCCCTGAAAAGCCATGGGGACCAGAACCGTCAGCTACAGTGACACTTCTGCAGACGTCGGAGAACGGCGGCGGCTGACTTGCATGAGCGGCTCCTCCCCTGGCCTGCACATCAGCACACACCACACGGGGTCCAGGCTCCTGGCAGCCGGCCGTCCCCGTCCTCCCGCCCCAAACCACGAGCGTGTCCACTGCCCAGACTCAAGTCCTTCACCATTGGCCCCACCCCTGGCCTCTATCTACCCTTGCTGCCCACCCACGAAGGTCCCGACAGGAGCCCCACTCGTGCCCCTGGGCCGCCCTCCGCTGCTGCGCATGGGGACTGGGCTGAGGCAGCTCGGGGCAGACACCCTCCTGCCGCCTTAGTTCGGAGCACTTAGGGCCCCATGGGCAGCTGTCTTCCCTGCGGCCACTTCCCAAACAGGCCCTGGGCACCAGGGCCCGAGATCAGGTGCTTACTACGGAGTATCTGTTACCGTCCCAGCTAAAAACATGCTTTCAGTAATTCACACGTCCCGGCTTGTTCCTCGTAGCTCCTTTGTCCCCTTCTGTCCCCTCCACAGACCGGGGGCTGCTGGGGGACACACGGCAGGGGGTCCACAAGCACTTGTGGGATAAATGCAATTAAATCATTGCTGAGAAACGCATCAGGTCAGGTCATCCCCACTTACTGCTGGCTTAACATTTGGTTCTGAAATAGGCTGAGAAAATCCATGGCAGGAAACGCAGCGTTCAACTCTGACCTATTTTAAAAGCATGCACAACATGCTGGTGACAGTCCCTGCGCCAAAAATGGTCTCGATCGCAATTCACACGCTGCCCTGGGGTCAGGTCCCAGCTCGCCACCTGGGCATTTTACTCACAAAGTACTTCGTCCCAGGAAACTGGCAGAGGCCACGGAGCCCATCTTGCAAGCCCACTGTGCCACCCCGTCACCCTGAGTCCCGTTACTTCTCTTCGGAGACACTTTAGTGAACACAAAGAAAAAAACAATACTAAACAGGATTGTAATGGGGAAGAAAGTGGGGGCAGGGCGCCCCCTTCTGATCGGGTAGGGGACACGCACGGGGACCATGTAAACCAGGTCTCTTAAAACAGGAAGAAAAGCCCGGGAAGTGGGCAGAAGGGGCGTGACGGGCCACCTGGGGTGATGGACCCACAGGAGCTGAGCAGGGTGGGGACAGGAGACCTGCGGGTGGGACTGGAGCAGGGGGTGGTGACCGGGCACCAGACAAACATCAGGGATGGCCCTTCCGTCACAAGGATGGGAATACCTCACTCCTCGTACAGGAGCTGATCCGATGCTGCGGCTCCAGGTGGGGTGGGAAGATAGGCGAGTCCCTTCCTATTATACTGGTGACACATAGTGAGGGTCACCAGGTAAGGGAGAAAGTAGAGAATGCCAAGGGAAAAAGTCTGAAACACTCATTTTGAAACACTACATTGTATCAATTACTTTGTGCTACTTCGTTTCAAACCTTCCTTCCTGTACCAGGAACCTGCCGCTGTGGTTCAATGTTCCCCATGCACACAGAGCAAGGCCCCTACTTCCTCATAACCACTGTTCACGCTCACGGTTCACCCTCCACCCTGAGGCCTCTGTCCTGGTGGGGCATGAACACCTCAGGAGCACTGCAGTGCCCCAGCCCAGGCCACGGAAGCCCCTTCTCCAGCCCCGGGCTCCGGGAACCCTAGAGGAAGCGGTACAGCCAGGTCTGAGCCTTTCAGAGCCCCCACTCCGATTCTTCAGCCCCTCCCGTAGGGCGTGGACTTTTGACCTTTTTCTACCTCCCAGTTAACCAACATCCTTCTGGAAAAGCGGGTCCACAAGAGAACCCCGAGGTCCTGTGCAGTTTGGGTGGAGACGCGCCCCGGTGGGGAGCACTCCCACCGTCTCGACGGCACCTCTGTGGATCCCAGGCCTTCCACATGCACAACTGGTTTCCTGAACCTGAGCCCAGTCTCCCCGTCAGCCGCACTGGCTCGGTGGCCTTCAAATACGGCGGGTGTCAAGCATGTGGCCTCGCACAGGCATCAGGCACCCCATCCCGCAGCCAAGGCCATCCCGCCCCCCGATTAGGGGCCTGGTGGTGACGAGGACAGTGCCGTGATCCTCAAGACACAGCCTGAGATGGGTCCAGCCCTGGGCTGGCCTGTGGCGTAGGAGTGGCTGCCGCTCCCCCTTTCTGTTTCCTCCACTGAAACAGGGCTGGCATGCCTCTCATCCTGGGGGGCCCGGGGCCCGCAGAGCCAGCGCGTGACGGATGCCACATGCACCGTATTAACAGGCAGGGACGGCAGGACTCTGCCACCAGGTCCCTGCCTGCTCCCTGGGAACCACCGCTGCCCAGGGGAGGCTGCAGGAACTCCAGAGAGGGCACGGGCTTCCTTTTCTCTGGGGAGGACACTTTGCTCACGGCGGAACACGCTCAGGGGGCTGAGGGGACCACAGAGCTGAAGTCTTCACGGTCCAGGGCAGGATGCCTGACCTCGGCACTCCTGACACTTGGGGCCGGGCCATTCTTTGTTGTGGATCATCCTGGGCGCTGCGGATTACTGAGCAGCATCTCTGGCTTCTGCCCACCAGATTCTAGCAGCGTCCCAAAATGTCTACAGATACCATCCACGGTCCCCTGGGGGAAAGACAGGAGGACCAACAGCCAGGTGACGACACCGCCGGCCGGAGGGGCTGGGGCCTGGGCCGGGCGCTGCGGCAACTGGCAGCAAGTGTCCTCTCAACCGTCCGCTCTCAGGCTTTCTCGACTTCTGCCAGCGAACAGGACAACTGCTGGCCTTCAGGCAGGAAACGCAGCGCTCCCCGTTCTGCTGCGGGGCCCGCGCTTCCCCTGGTCAGCACCTGCTGCTAGAAATAGCTGATGGGAAGGAACTAAGGAGACAAAGTACAAAGAATAAAAAGTCTGACTGGGAGAAGAAACACACCTCTTACCCCCTGCGGCCAGGCCCCCTAGGAGGAGCCGGTCTCCCTGGAGGCGTGCTGAGAAAGGCAAGGAGACTGAGCGAGCCGGGGCCGGGGTCACCGCTTTAATGAGGCGAGCGGCTGGCGAGGGGCGCCGAGCGCGCCGAGATGGGGAGTGCCCGGCTTTGACAGATGAGAGCCCGCGGCCCTTAACACTGAGCCGAGCCGAAGGTGGACGGCGCGCCCCAGGGAGCGGTTCTGGAACGCCAGCCAAGACTTGGGAGGAACGGACGATAAAAGAACGTTCAGGACAAGCTAAACGAGGGAACTGGTCTATTTCTGTTCTGCGTCCTTAAAAAGCAAGCTTTATAAAAAGATAAACAATTTTTATAATCTAGCTTTACCGTGAAGCACTCATTTCTCCACAAAAAGGGAGAGGGGCGTGATAAGCGTTGGAATCAGAAAGACCTGGAGTTGGAATTCTGGCTGTTACGAGGGTGGTCTTCAGTTTCTCAGCCTTTGGAACCCAGTGATCAAACAGGGATAATGACTATCAGGAAATGCGAGTTAGGAGTCAAGCTCCTGACCGAGAGGTGGGTAACAACTAATAACAGTCCACGTGGTGGGTTCTCCTTGCCCCTCATTGAAATCCCCAACATAGTAAGCCTCCTGGCTTGAGCATCACACTACCACCCCCTGCTGGTCACATACTAAAATTGCCAGCACACTGTCCAAGGAGAGAACAAAACGCTCAGAATGTCCAAGTTAAAGCTGATGAACCGACAGCAAGCAGCATGGGGACCCACAGCAGAAGCACACGCTTGGGAATCTCAATGCAGGCGGCTGACTCCTGCCCGGCAGGGAGGGAGGGAGGGACAGCAGGCAGTGCCAACGCAGCACTTGTGTTTCTAACCTGTCCTTTAAACAGCCATGCAAAATCTTGCTCTGCCTGGGGAAACATATGTGAGCAACGCAGCACAGGCTTCAGCCTCGCCATCCTGTGTTTGCTGCCCCCACGTTCCAACAGAAGACAGGCGGCGAGCCGGTTAGAAGCGCACGTGAGCGCACACCTTCCCCGCACGAGGGGAAGATGGATATGATTTCACACTGGATGCCGACAAGGCTGGACCACGGCCCGCGGGAGGCGGGCTGCTCGAGACTCATTTGAAGCGACGCGATATTGACGGTGATGGCCGGTCTGCATGGGAGATGATGAACAGTTGGAATGAAGCAATCGGCGCAGGGGGTGGGGCCCGCAGAACCACCTGCCAGTCAAGAGGCAGGGAAGCCTGGCTGCCCTGGCAACAGCCACCGTTAAGGGCCTGGGGCCAAGGCCGGCACTCCGGCGTCCCCGCCCAGCCAGGCCCCGGCACAGGTGTGATACAGGGCACGGGGCGGTTCACCTTGCAGTGATGACCACCAAGTGTACTACAAATGACCCCCTGGAGGCTCCCTGCTACCCACAGTGATGCTAACTCTGGGTTAGCACTTCTGGAGAAAATTACCTATAGAGAAAATGATTAATCAAAAAAAAAAAAAAAAAAAAAAATCACTCTCTCCCAATAAGATCCAAGAGAACCCTCAGCCAATAGCTACTGCAGAGATAATTGTCCTGAATCTATCAATAAAGCTCAGCTGCCCCTTCATTGACTGCAGACACCAATTTCTTTCACCCAGGATTATAAGTTGGCGTTGGCGGGCTTGCTGCTGCCGCGACCGTGATAAACAGCTGAAGCCACAACAGGTCCTGACGTGCAGATCAATTCTGGGTCCATAAAGAATCTGCACAAGAGGTTCCAGGACAGGGATTTACAGCCGCCGGTTTTTATTCTCTCTCGCTGCAAAAATTACTTCTGTCAAACACTTAGGAGAGTGAGGAAAAATGTAAAAAAATTAATTTTTCATGGACTACGGGAACAGCCGTCTTCCATGTGGAAGCCCAAGATGAACACGACTCCGCGCTTAAAAAATGACGCCGCGCAGCAGCGGGTGGTCGGCGGAAAGGGGGGGGGGGGTGCTCGCGCCCGTGCGCGCCGCCAACGGCAACCTGGAACCCTGACCGGCTGTCTGCGGTTCCTCCAGGCTGTGGTCTCCGGCTAGCGACACCCAATTACACCAGACGTTTAATTCTAAACCTCAGGCACTTAAATGCAAAAGCTTACAACGGTCCCAGTCATAGAGCAGTGGGGAATTCCAGGGTCCTGAGCGGAGCCCTCCTTTCTTCCCGCTTAATTGAAGCAGAACCTTCTGTGCTGTGGTCCGCACACCACAAAGTGATCTATCTCATTAGAAGGTGCTCACGGCTGCTTGAAAGACAGACCTGGGGGCACCTCTGCGTCCCGCGGGGAAGACTTTGAAAAGTTCTCCGGAGCCAAAGTCTTAATTTAGTGTGGACAACGGGCTAGAGAAAAATGGAATCCCAATGTTGTTATTATTATTAAGTTTTACAATAAAAGCATATTCACCAATTCACGGGCATTTGAATTCAAAAGCTGCTTAGCTTCTCGAGTCCCTGCTGCTAGCGCAGGGCCAGCTTTTCATGACTGCAGCGCCCAAGCCGAAGACTCGGGGCAAAAAGATAAAAATGATTAAAGAAAGGGTGGGGTCTGTATCAGCTGCGGCTAGAAAAGGAAGCACTGCAGAAAGCGCGGTCCTGTTTGCGTCTGTGATTATTCCCAAGCTCGGAAGCGAACACCGGTGCGCGTCCAGGTGCTGAAACCCATTCACAAGTGCGTTTTCTTCAGCGTGCTTGTTGGATCCTGGGCCCTGACGTTCATTAGAATGGCCTGGCTCTAGCCACTCGGCGAAAGCAGTGAAGGCAGGCGGCCAGGGCCCTGCCAGCACCACTGCAGGCGGACGGCTTCTCAACCCTCAGGGGTCTGCAAATCACCCGGGGGACTCTGGTGACACACAGCCCAGATGCAGCAAATCACGGGGGCCCGGGACCTGTGTTGCAGCCAAGTTCAGGGGCTGCCAGACACCCCTCGGCCCAGGACCAGCGTGGAAGCAGGAATGACGAGGGTAGCGCTCAGGCCTCGGCATCAGCCCCTGGAGGGCTTGTCACTGAACCCGGCGCCGAGCCCACCTCTCTGGTCACACGGGGCCCGCACGGGGCCTGGGAACCTGCACTCGAACAGCCCCTGGGGCCACGGCCGCTGCCTGTCCACACAGCACATCTTGAAAAGCTCCAACGTGGAGCTCAGGTCTGCAGTGAGGCCACCTGAGTTTGCGTCCCTGCCCTGAATCGGACGGGACTCTGGATGAGCACCTTCTCTAGGTGACAAGGTCTGCCCATCGGGCACACGGAGCCGCGGCAGCACTGGGGCCCTGCACATCCAGCGCCAAGGTGCGCAGAAGGCCTCAATGCACGGAGCCCCCTCCTGCTGTTCCTGCCATTTCCCTCAACAACCACATGGCAAACCCTCCAGCCACTCCCTGAAATGACGGGCTTGAAGGAAGAATCCTGGAAAATTGCAGGAGCAACACCTCTGTTGTGTTTCTGGGCTTTGCTGTTTAAAGCATCAGCTGTCAGTGGTAAAACAAGACAAGGGGCGATTTTGTGGTCTCCGCTCTCCTCTCCTCCGTGGCTCCCCCGGACTCCTCCCCAAGTCTCTGTCCACATTGCCTCAATGCTGGTAATAACCTCCACCTGCAGTTTTGCACAACAAGGTCCATCTGGCTCTTTAAGCATCGCTCAAGTTTGATGCTCTTTGGAAGCTTCCATTGAGCAGTTGCCGCTCGCTCTCAGGGGCTCCACACCAGCCCCGCACCGGGCGGGGTGGGCTCAGACCAGGGCTGCTTACCCTCCGTGTTCAGGGTTGGAGCTCTGTCCACCCAGCGGCCTAGCCAGCCGGCCACACATGGCTACATGGACTAGGAACGGTGATCCAAGGGCAGTATTACATGAGAAATCACTTCGTAAACGTAACAGCAGCCTTCACACGCCAGGGACCTCATTCTCGCCGAGGCGCCTGCGCAGGCCAGTGCAGCAGCTTCTGTGGGAAGATGCGTGCAACCGACCCCAGGCTCTGGCAGTGACGTCTGCAGGTGGCCAAGCCGGACAGCGAGTCTTTACCAAGGACGTGACCGTGCAGAGGAAAGCTGGTACAGGATGGATTTCAGATTCACGTGCTGCTGCCAACACCTTTTCCACAGAAAGGGTTCGTGGGCAGAAGGCCAAGATCGGGGGTAACTGCCACGGCCGTGCGGAGCAGGGCCTGGAAGCTGCCGCTCTAACAGGCTGCGTGGGGGACTCCGCGGTCCCCACGCACCTGCTCCAGGCTCAGAGATCCCACCCCCGCCACCCTGCAAAGTGGGAGCACGCCTCCACGGAAAGGTGGTGACAGAATGAACTCGACCAGCCCACGACGCTGACACTAACTGAAAAACCAATGCAGCTCAATGCGTCAGACGGTGCAGTCACTAAATGTGCGGGCTGCCCATTCCTTCTAAAGCGCATCACTACTCCCCCGTGCTGACAGCAGGTGCTGGGACAAGAAGACGAGGCTGTGTGCTCTGTGCACCTGGGGACAACACAGCACGGGAGAACACAGAGGCTCCCGGGCATGCAGGGCCCGTTGAGGCCTGTGGGGGGTGAGGACAGTGACCACAGCACTGATGGGTGGGGGTAGGAAGGCCCACCCGGGGCTGGTGACAGCTGGGAATGCACACAAGGTCCCACACAAGGGAGGAATTTACAATGATGTAGGGCCCCTTTGTTGGAGTTCTCCAGGGGTCCTCGCGATCTCAGAAGGCAGGAAGCCTGGACGAGTCCCTGGGAGGGTGCAGTGGCTGCGGCCACCTCCTGCAGCACCTTCTATGGGGACGCAGCGTCCTGGAGCTGGGTGAGCCTGCAGGAACCACATGGGCCACATGACCTGTATGCTCCCTGCCTGGTTTGGGGACATCTCTACAGCTGGGTGTGGGGTCAGCACGATGGCGTTTACCGGTGGCAGTGGCTGCTGGGTCCATAGGAAAGGCCCAAGCAGCGTCTTTTGATTAGAACAAGTCAGGCTAACGTTACTCTAAAACCCTGCCCGGCAGATGGCGTATGGCGGGCACATCCATAAACGGCAGCGAACAGGCCAGGGCGCAAGGCCAGACGTGCACGGAGCTGGCCAGCCTGACGCGGCGGGATTCATGTGCGCTCATGTGCGGGGCGGGGGCCCCCACACCTGGTATGTATTTGTAAACAATGGTGCACTTGTTCTGAGGTGTTTCAACTTCAGTTACCTTCAGCGCACTCTCCACTGGACGCCACACTTGTACTCATTTTTTCAACTGCTCAGAACAGTGTTTGGACTTGTCAATTTTGATGCTTGTTAGTGCTTCTGCAGTTTTTGGTTTCACCTCTTCTCCGTGGGCAAAATGTTTCCCTTTAAGGACTTGTTTCCTCCAGGGAAACCAAAAGAAAGGCCACTCAGGGTGAGACTGGGTGACCAGGGAGCCTGTGTCCTCCCGGCTGCCCGCTGTCCTCCTGAGCCGTGCTGTCCCCAAGTACTCAACGCTCTGGGCTTCCTGTCCTCGTGCCGAGCACCGGCTGTCATTGTTGGAGTGACGCGCTTCAGGAGGCCTGCGCAGCCCACATGTTTAACAACTGCATCACCTGATCCAGTGAAATACATCGACTCCTAGTTAGTGTGTTACTGGGTGATTGGGTCAAAACCTGCTGAGCACTGAGCAGGTTGGGCAGGTGTGCCTGTAAATCACCCATCACGTAACGGGCAAACATGTTGAAAGGATTTTCAAGAAGACAAAATTCATTGAGCCTAACGCAGCCTCTTACACCACCAGCTGGTGTGCTGGCCCAGGTGGGTTCCGGGAACTCGCGCCCAGACGGGGAACCCCGTCCTACATGGGGCCCGCCCACCAGGAGGTAGTCCCGTTTTGCTGGGTCTCCCCCTAGTGCACACAGGACAGTCTCCTGGGTGTGTGTGTGTCTCCCCAAAAGCGGGCCCCACAGAAATGGTGGAGACCCTCCACAATCTCCAGGAAAGTGCAGGAATCTTGGAAAGGGAAGAGAATGGATTACATGTTTTCCCTGAATGGAACACCGGGAACAAGACAAAGCAGGCACCCTGCAGGGGTGCAGGCCACAGCACACGCAGTGCGACTCGGGGCTAACAGCCATGTTCTCCTCCTGCTCCGCTGTTGCCCTGTCTCAGGAGCCTGAGCAGGCCCCTTGCCCTGTCTCCCAGTGTGTCCTGTAAGGATGAACAGCAACTCCCCTCCCTGCACCAAAGAGGAACAAAGGCGCTGATGCAGGCGACGCAGCCCAGCACGGACAGACCGTTCCACCGACGGAAGGTGGGCCGTGTGGGGTGGATGAGTCGCTGCCGCAGAGGGGGCTGCGGGGAGCTTGGGGTGCTGTGACCGCGGGTCCGTGGGGCCACGTCCTCTCTTACCGCTGCTGATGGCGGAGTTGGCGATGACCGTCGCCTCGCTCCACTGGTCGGCACTGGAGACGGAGTAGGACCGCTGCTGCATGCCGTCCGGTCGGCTGTTGAAGGAGCCCAGGCTGACACCGCTGGCCATCTGAGACCCGGACGCGCTAGTGACATTCCCTAGGAACAAACAAGTCGGGTGAACACTCCACGGACTGCAGACCCCCGAAGCCAGCTCCAGTTAGTCTGGGGGGCCTATGCGCGCCGTGGATGCTGGGGCCGAGCCGTCATCCTGCCTATAGGGAAGTGAAAGCGCCACACACACTGTCCGGGAGAAGCAAACCCTGGTGAAGGGGCCAACTCCTCCGATGGCAGCACCACGATCAACCCGAAGACCGATGCGCGCAGCCACCGTCTCTGGAGGAAGCCGAGGTGCAGGACGGGGTGCAGGCCTTGCGGGCAAGGCAGCCTGGCGGGCCCACCAGCAGCCCAGCTGTGTCCCCACCGACGATGGGAAAATGGTCGCCAGCAGGGAGTCAATTTTGGTGCCCGGGGATGGTCCCCATGGTGAAGACAGACTTGTCAATCCACACAAATCAAAGTTCTTCGATGCGACATGGGAAGAAATGCAGGCTCTTCAACCAGGCCCCTCACCCTGAACCCCAGCAAGATGACGCAGAGCCCACCAGCTGCAGAGCCCCCGCTGTGCCCCTCGCGACGAGGCCCAGCGGCAGGATGGGCACCAACCCGGACACACCGGCATTAGGCTCGGAACAGCACGGAATGCCTTTCTCTGAAGCTCAGCTGGTGAGTCTGTTTTTAAGATCTGTACGCAGATCTTCAAAGGTATCAGGTTTTTAAAAAAAATTTTTCCTCTGTTTCAGTTTAGAACCAGGTAAGTTTTAAATTGTTTTGAAAAGAAATCCTGAACCAAAGGATCTGGGCCTTCTCTCCCCCATGGGGGCACCAATCCCTTCACCCAGCAACCGGAGCCGATCCCTCTCGGGAGGAGAACACCCCGCCCCGCCCCGGCTCCTTCCGGATTAATTCCCTGCAGACGGAGGTTTCACAACAGTGTCAACCTTTCCAGAGTGGAAGGAAGAGAGAACTGGGGAAACAGTGGGAAGACACACCCAGGTCCCTCGGTCCACTGCCAGCGGGGACACCTGCTGTCCGGAGGAAACAAGCAAATGGCTCTTTCCTCCCACACCTGACAAGTCACGATCGGGTCTGGGGTCTGTCCACCAAACCTCATTCTACACCAGTGTTAAGCACACAGGCCCAAACACCTCAAAAAAATAAAAATGAATTCACTGTCCAACTCCGGTTTGATGATGCCAAAAAGATACTCAAGCCCGAAATGCCATTCTCCGGCAGGTGAGGAGGCTGTGAACCCAAGGGTCACCGGTTCGATTCCCAGTCAGGGCACATGCCTGGCTTGCAAGCCAGGTCTCCAGCCAGGTCCCCACCTGGAGGCATGCGAAAGGCAACCATACGTTGATGCTCCTCTCCCTCTCTTCCCCTCTCTCTAAAGATAATAAAATTAAGTTATATAAAAATACACTCCCTGCACCTGCCTGTAAGTTATGCCCAGATGGCCGTGACGACTCCCCACTCACCCGATGAGGGGGCCTTCATAGAACAGCCCAGCATGTTTCTTCTGCTCTCAAGATACCCAACTTTACCTCCTTCGAAACTAAAACTATGCAGATAGACGTGCACAGAAATGCCCACAGAGAACAGGGACGGGAGTGTTCCTGGTGGCATTTAGTGGTGAAATGTCCATGCACCTAGCACCTTGCGCTAGGGCCGTGCTGTGGTCGGGTGAACTGCCGACACAGGCCGAGGGGCAGGACCCCAGAGCAGAGCAGATGCAGGGCCAAGGTGGCAAACGAGACACCAACTGTTTGGATCCCCCGCAACGGTTCAAGGTCAATGGGCAAAACTCACCTACGGAGAGAAACCCGTTGGCTATCACCCTCCAGTGTGCGTGTGTGTGGATGTGCATACGCGCGTGTGCTGTGTGTGTGTGCGGGGATGAGAGGGCAGGGACGGGACATGGGCCACAGGGGTTGCCGAGGCTGCTGCTGCTCCCAAGCCCACTTCCTTCACTGTAACTTAGGACTTGGCCCTTTCTTCGTGTGCGTTACGTCCCTATTTACCTCCCCCCGCCCACCTGAAGCATTTGAGTGGTGTGTGCAGGAGAGGCCAGGCTGGGTGGGAGACAGATCCATCGGCATGAAGTCCCGAAGACTGGCCCAGCCCTACAAAGTATGGGGTCCTGGGTCCAGAGGTCACCCAAGGACCTCTCTGCTATTGTCTCGGTATTTCCCCCCCAAACATCAGCGGTGTTACTGACACGTGACCGACTTCCTGACTCATTCTGACCCAGTCACAGGGCTGCCCCCACCACCCCACGGGGAGGGAGCTGCTGGCTTGATCAGCGGGGCACCCCATTACCATGCTAATCCCGCCCTGCCACCGCCCTGACACGGGTGTGCACGTGCTTAGCAGACGCCCTGATTAGCCAGGCTTCCCTGGGTCAAAAGCGCCTGCTTCTTCTCACAGAATAATTTTAGCTTTCTGTGTAGCCCTGAAGTGCGCCAGTTGATTTGAAAAGGTACTTACCTCCGCCATATGCTATATTCTTTAACGATTTGCATTTCAAAGTGACTGTGGCATTTATATCTGAATGCACAGCAGCGCGTTGCCTGAACTGATCTCCAACGAGCATGAAAACGATGCTGGTTTTCTATTGAGCAAGAATGTTTTCATCCACCAAATGACATCAAAAGCAGAGCTCCTCTTTTAAGCTACAGGATTATTATATTAAAAGTAGTGAGTTTTTTGACTTTCAAAAATACACTCCGTAATAGGCTTTTCATAGCGCCCAAGTTCAGGTTCATCAACAATCACTTCTTTTAAAACACACAGTGCTCACTGCCCATTTTGATTTGGGTCCATCCTCACAAACCAGGCTTGACTTTCAACGAGAAAACAATCCTTTGCATTTGGCTTCTTGGTTAAATCGCCCAAGAAAGAGCAACAGTTCTCGGCGACAGGCGATGCTGGAGTTCACGTGCACGGAGAGGCTCTGGAAGGACCCACGAGCACGTGAGTGTGGGACAAGCCTCTGTTTCCACTGTGGAGCTTTGGAATTAAATATCATAGCTACGGGGAAGCCCCTCTGCCCTGGAGGCCTCACCACTAGGAAGTGCCCTGGTGACGGCTTAGGCCCCAGTCCGCCCTGCCCCCAGGCAGAGGCAGAGGCAGATGGCCCAAGAGCCCCGGTGTGTGGTACCCCACACACCTACACGTGCTCCATGTACCCTCTTGGTCCGAGACGGGAAAACCAGGTTTGCTGGATGATGGAGACCTTTCAAACGGCGATGTCACTTCCAACTAGGCCTTGGCCACCTGTCTCGACCTCTAATTACAACCCCCAAAAGGACATAACCCACAACAACACTCCCTCGAAGGGAGGTACGTGCGAGTTAAGCACCGCAGGCAGGGCCCACGCACCTCCGCGGTGGACAGCCGCCTCCCTCCGACCTGGCTGGTGCGGCTCAGTGGGTGAGGCACCGGCCTGCAAACTAAAGGGTCGCCAGTTCAATGCCCAGTCAGGGCACAGGCCTGGGTTATGGGCCAGGTCCCCAGTTGGGGGTGCACGAGAGGCAAACACACACTGATGATTCTAAGGAAAAAAAAAAAATTGCTTCCTTTTGGGCAACCAGGGTTTCAGGCAGAGGATTTTTGCAAGAATGCAAGGACGCATTTTGTCTCCTCTCGTCAAGAGGCAGGTGCCCAGGACTCCGCTGTGCCGTTCAGCACGTCTACGGCACATCTACTCCGGAGGTGGGAACCTGTCTCTCAGACTGTCAAGCTTTTAATGCTCCACACCGTTTACGAGGGAGGAAAGAAATGCCCGGACCGCAGACTCAGTTGTAAGGGTAGATGTAGTTACTACTGAACACAACATTGTGGCCGTGCTCAGATTTTAAATCCTGGAATGCGTTAGTTCCCTGTTAACTGAAATGTGGAACTAGTTCATTTTATTCTGATTTCTCCCTATTCTGACTATGCCACCATAGGAAAAAATTAGCATCTTCTGTTGTACAAATTTCTTAAAGAATTTAGATATGATACGGGTATAAAAGTAACAGGGGTTAGATACCTACAAAAATTCCGTCTTATATCGTCCATGTTAAACAGAGTTCATTTTTCTTATGATCATAGAAAAGATGTCATTTTGTATTATACTTTGATTCAACTTCCATCTTTTACCTTGTTCCATAATTTTCCTAATAATTTTAAATACATAGCACCTTATGGATTTAATGTAATTTATACGACCACTTCTTTAACCTGGGTAGTTTTCAGTTTCTTGTCATTACAAATAGTACTGCCGAAGACATCTTCTACATTTAGGTTTTTTCTTAGGATAGAATCCCAGTAAAGTTGTTATTGGATTAAACAACGTTAACAGGTTTTTGACTTGTGATACGTTCATAATTTTCTTAATGAGCAATGAGCTAAAACAGATGGAACCTGGGCATCCTGAAAACAACGCAGTTTATAATTTGTCGAGTGAGACAACAGTAATAATAATGAAATGATAACGAGATGCCCATGCGGTAGATGTAAAGCTTCAATCACGTCAAGTCCTTACAAATTGCCGCCTCTGCAGGTGAGGGCTAACGAGCTTCAACAGCGGGGTTTCCTTTCCAGCACAGGCTCACGATGGTGATGTCGCTGAGCTCCCCGCCCTGTCTGCTGTGGGTGTGTCCCCGTAGGGCCCAGCCGCTCCTCACGTGTGTGCGCAGTGCTGCCGGCCTCGATCGCAGAAGCCGCACACTCGCTGTGTAGGGCTCAGCATGGGGACCGGCCGTGACACTCCCGCCACCGCCCGTCTCCCCAATTTCCAGGGTAGGGGCCCAGCTCCACCCGGTGGTTCCAGAGGCACCACCGGATAAAAAGAGCGACCGGAGAGGTCCTGAGGTCGGGGCATGACGAAGCAAAGGCGAGCAGCGGCGAGCTGGGAATGGGGACCCGCTCACGTGCCCACCGCCCCGGGGATGGCGGCCCCCTGGTGCTGGGCAGTTTGCAACGAGAATATAAGCACAGTGGAAGGTAAGTTCTCACGGAAGTGGCTATACTTGGAAAGGAGCCTGAATCTCCTTCCAGGGTCTGCCTTGCTCAGGTAGCCGCCTGCGCTCCTCACTGGGGGTTGGGGGGTCGGCCCCCCCCAGCTGTTTCCCTGCGCGCGTGGCGCGTGGCGCGCACCAGCAGAAGGCTCACGGAGGCTGACTGGCACAATCCTCACACACGCCTCATAACCTGTTCCCTGGTGTGGGCGACTGGAACGCATCTGCATGCCACCCGGTAACAACTAGCCATGGCAACGTCACGCAAAAGCAGGAAAACGATCTCCTTTTGTGCCATCAAGTACAGAGAAGCAGTGAAGTGACCCTGTTCTACCGAAGTCCCAGGGCCCAGACCTCCTCAGACTCTTACCTGGCTGTATCCCCACCGCAACAACTCGATTCCCTGTTCACCGCCTGCCCTCACCGTACGCAACAGCTGTATCTTTGAAACGCCTTTCCTTTGTTCCATCAACGCAATAGCTGGGTTCTGCACCGGCTTCGTTCTGACGTGGCAGGGCTGCTGTGGGGGCAAAGGTCTCTCCACTTTTTCTAACCCCTTTCGGGAAGGAAGCTCACACGGTCACTGCGCCCGCCAAGAGCTCACCTGGACTTCCCTCCCTTCCAGTCCTTACCGAATCATCTCCTTGAAGAGAACAAAGACGGGGCGAAGGGGCGAGGACCCCCGGGGCGACCACGCGAGTGACTCGGACACTGTGCAGGTGGGTCCCGCGTGTACAATCCGGGCAGATGGGGGCAGGTCCAGTGTGTTGGGGCCATGGTGATGAGGAGGGACCTGCGTGTGGGCACCAGGGCAACTGGGTTTCACCTCTCGCCAGGCGTCTTCCAGAGAGAGGGGCCTTCTCTGCGGAGCCGCTAGCGTAACTACACGCATGGGCACAGGCTTGGAGGCAGTGGAGGCCGTGGTTACTCTGCAACACCGTCCTCCTCCACGTGGGAACAGCACGCAGCCCGCAGGCCCGTGCCGGACTCGATGTGCACACAGCAAGGCTTCCCCAAGGCCAGGCCGGCGGTCCCCTGCCACCGGAGGGCCCCGGGACAACCCGTGGAGATCTGTCTCCGCACCCTCCCCTTCGGTGGCTCTTTCCAGAAGGAGCATTTTGCTCGTCTTTAAAGCACCATGTCAACAGCCGAAGCACTCTTTCTTCACCCAACCTACATTTCTGAGGGGAAAACAAAGTTTCTAAAGCAATTTCATGGACTTTTAGGGACCTCTGCTCCCTCAGAGGCGCACAGCTCAGCACCTGACATCCCTCTTGTGTGCTTGACTGAAATCAGGAAGGAGCAGGTTGCCTTTGTCAGTTCTTACAGCAAAGAGCACTCCATGGAGAGTTCAAATAATTGAAGGTTTCCTTAAACTGGAAAGTAGGATTTTGATTTATATTTGAACTGCGCCCCCCTGACCTTGACTGGAGAATGCTACAATGGAGGAACTGTTATCTGAGAGAGAGAAAACAATACTTATCCTCAGTCTTTACCACTTCCCTTGCGCATGGCGGCGATACCATTATTTACTTAATGGAAAAATAATTGCTGGGTCACAAAACGAGGAGAGGATGACAAAAGACAGAGAAATAATGGCCGATGCCTCCAAGAGTTTACAATTCAACGATGGCAACAACGTAACACAAATTTGCCTCCATCTCCATAGGGAGACATCTACGCAAAAGTAACGACGGAAGGCATTTCTCGGAGCTCTCCCCGAAATTTTAGTCTAGGAGAAAAGGAAACTTACTGAAATACGAACTTATTCAAGAGCCGGCCATCAAAACGGACTCCAGCAACGCCTGGTTTACAGAGGCAGGTTATCATCGCATGATCAAGGTTTCTGGATGGCTTTTCAGCGAAGCAGTTCACGACCCAAGCAGGCTTGCCTGTGCAAGGTGCCACCGAGTTGCTGGGAAAGCATTCAGCCCCAGCCCGCACATCCGAGGACTCGGGGGTGTCAACAAAGCCCCCTGTGCGGGAAACGAAGGGGCAGCTGGGGCAGAAACGGGGCAAGGAGCCAGGTCCTGACGCGCGCCGCGGGCAGCCCGACCCGTGACCCGCCAGGAGGCGCGTGGGGACGAGCTCAGCTCAGCGTCCTCTGAACCGACGCCGGAGTTATTAAAATGTTTTCTAGACCATTTGAAACTAAACAAAGAAAAACTTTGTTTCTACGAGACAACTGCGGATCTAGTTGGGCTGCGGCGTTATTTTTTTTTAATAGCTATTACCACTGTAACAGCAGCTTAGCGCTGCGTCTGCAGTGTGAGCAGTTTTGATAAACAGCCTCTGCGGGCCACACAACGGGGATAATGTATCCTTAAGTACCGCCAATGAGCTGCCATTCTGCACAGCCAATTACTTCTGTGCGTCTGTCACTCAAAGGAAAAATGACTGAGCCCATTAGATGAAACCTTTGTCACTGTTCCTAATGCACTCTTAGGCCTCATTAATCTCCGGGCGCAGCAACAGAGCCGCCGGTGTCCCGTGGCCTCCCCCGAACAGGCCCACGTGAAGCCTCTCATCTCCCCCAAGTGCGCAGCGTTAATCAAGCTCTCCTTATTACCCGGCCCTGTCACGGCGGAGCGCGCTCCCTCTTAAATGCTCTCATTATGACCCGTCTTTAGAGCCGGCTAAGTGGAGAGAGAGGGAGAGGAGCAGAGGAGGACGGAGAACGAGGAGAGGAAAAGCAGGTCCGAGCCATTAATATTCATGACGATAATTAGTCTTCTAGGTCACTGAATATTCATGCTATTAGTTTGGCTTTTTTTTACGGGTTTGCTGGATGTCCTGATTACTGAAGTGTGGAGGAAAACAGCACGGCTGAGACTGGAGATGTCACCGGTGGTTCAGCACGCAACACACGCCGCGATCCCTGCCCCCACCCCCGCCCCACCGCCTCAACCCTCCCGGGGGGCTTCGGTGTTGTGAGACCACTGGAGGCCTGGAATGGGGGGAGGAGGAGGAAAGGTTTCCTGTGACACGGGTCTAAGCATCCCTCTCGTTAGGATTAAAAAAACATCGTCATAGTTGCAAATAGCCAACACAGACCCAGTTTAGGGACAAGAAGAGATCTGTCATCTCAGAACAAAATGCTGCCATCAGGAGTCCTGGAGAAGCGGGACCAGATCCATTGAGGGGCCGCCCAGCTCGGGTGCAGAGACCCCAGAACAGCCCGGGGGCGGGGCACTGTCCGCTGGGGGTTGCGTGGCCATCGCATCTAACCAGCGTGTCTACCTGAAGGCTACGTAAACTTTACGGCATTTAATATGTTACTTTAAGTAAAAAAGGGGATGGATGTAATACAGCAATAAAATAAGAAATAAAAGTTACTTTAAAAACAAAGCCCCCTTTTCTTCATCAGCGATGAGCTCCACGATTAAGATGGACCCTGCCGCAATTCTGAAGGCACCGCCGCGTGCCGTCCTCAGGAGGACAGGCAGGTACCATGTTCCCACTTTGAAGGTGAGGAGGCTGAGCTTCGGGGGTCAACTGCACAAGGTCCAACAATGGCAGGGCTGGGATTCTATTTCGTGTTTCTGACTCCAAAGCCCTATTTTAGGCCATTACGGTTTCCTGCTTTCTACTTAGATATTACAATAATTATCTCCTATCACACATGGATATAATTTTACCAAAGCATCTTGGCTATTTTCTTGTCGGAAAATACTTCTGGACATCGGACCGCCTTCTCTGCAGTATACCTGAAGTCACAGTTGGGTGAATTCCCTAAAACGTGGTTTCTAATAGGTTCCCGTTAGAAAGGCGCTAAGTTCTGAGCCAAAGCAATGAAAACAGCAGACCACACACGGGCACATTCAGGGGAAGATGCCATGAGGAAGGGGGAAATGAAACAGGCCTGAATACATAAATACCTTTCGGATTCCTCTTCTTCTGTTCTTGTTTTGCTGGAGTAGATGCTGAAGTAATTTTTTCAAAAACCTATTGAAAGGTTTCTCTTTCAGTATCATCTAAAAATGTCTTTTCTGCCCTGGCTGGTAGCACAGCTGTTAAGGCGCCGGTCTGCGAACCCAAAAGTTGCAGGTTCGATTCCCCAGCCAGGGCACATAACCAGGTTGCAAACCAGGTCTCCAGTCAGGTCTGTGGCTGGAGGCAGATGAAACGCAACCATACACTGATGTCTCTCTCCCTCTCTGCCTCTCTCCCTTCCCCTCTTTCTAAAAATAATGAAATAAAATCTTAAATAAATAAATAAATATATAAAAATAAAAATGTCTTTTCTTCCTACTTTTACACTTGAAGGTTTGGCATTGCCTAGGCTTCCGGGCTCAAAATTATTTGTCCTTGAAAAGGAATTCTCCCATTATCTTCCAGCAGTTGGTGGTGTTCTCCAGCGCCTGCAACCACGAGTGCTCTCTGCCCCTGCCGGTGACCTCGCTCTTCTATCGGATGCTTTTCAGGGTTTTCTCTCTGTTTACAGAGCTTCCTCTCACATCCATCTTGATACCTGATTCTTCACCTGCATGTCCTTCCTCACCTTGGGCTATTTTTTTCTGTGACACCTTTGATTACCAACAGCGTCCTTATGCTACTTAAGAGCACTTAACCTATCAATGGAATCTTTTCTAGCAAACATTTTTCTTTAACGTTCAATAACTTTTGTTTTCACTCTCTGGTTTTTTAACCTTTGGTTTCATTTTACGGATTGTAACTAACCTCCTAAACCGTTCTGATGATAGTATTCATAATTTTCTTAAGTTCTCATTTGCCAAGTCATCACCCTCTTCCCAGGGCCGTCTGTCCTTGTGTTCCATCTTGGCCCTTCACCCATTTACTGTCCGCCTGCAGCACATCTTGGCTGTCCTTGCCCCGTGCGCGGATCAAGGCACATGGGCTCCTCCGGCAGTGGGGCAGCCGGAGCTCCTGGCCTTCGAGGTCCAAGTGGCGTCTCCCTGCCGCCTCATTGTTCCTCCTTTGCGACCTGGCAGAGGCCTGGGTTTCTGAGCCCCCTCCCTCCCCTGTCAGCATCAGCATCCGTCCTGCCGGGAGCGTGGCCCCGTTGTCCGCGGTGGCAGGGCGGGGACTCACTGGCCAGCCGCACTCCAACGCATCCTCTGCTGCTCTGCCTGCAGCTGCCCAACTGACCCAGTCCAGCCCGGACTTCACCGTCACCGCAGCTTTTCTGCCTGGTTCCCTTGCCACCCCCAGTGGGAGAAAGGGCTCGCGGATCAGTATGCAAAGCAGCCCAGCATTGTCAAGTTCAGTCTCTACTTTCATGACAGGGTTCCCTCCTGTTTCCCAAGCCCAAGGCTGACCTTAGGACCATCCGATCCCCAACTTTGACTGTATACGAAATGTAGGCAACCTTCCCATCCTGGCCAGCTGCCCCCAGCACGGAGCAACGGAAGCTCCTCCCGCTAGTGCTGCTCTGCCCAGTTGTGCCCTGTCCCCGTCGTACTCACTGCCCACTTCAGGGGGCTTATCTGCCCGTTTCCCTCGACTCCATGCCTCCTCGAGTGTCAGCACCTCCTGAACCTCCCCAGAGCCCTCGTCAGGCTGACCACAGGGCAAACGCAATGATCAGGGAGCGTGAACGGCACCGGACGCCCAACTGGACACCGAATCACTGAAGAGGCTGGTAGAGGCTAAGTCAACACCAATGCACAGGCAGGCGTTACGATGGCTGAAACATGGCCAAGCACCATGACTGTGCGCTAGAAAGTCAACAGGAAGCCCAAACAGCTATTCCAGCTGAACAGCAACTCAGCAAGGTGGTTAGATGGAAACAGAACAAAAAGGAGCTTGCTTCTTTCATACCAACTAGGTGACGTAATTAATACATACCCTCCCCAAATTAGCACCCCAATTCACCAAGAAGTATAAACTAGCCCAATGTATTAACAAGACGTTACAGGGGCTAAGTGAAAAGTGTTCAACGTTACTAAGGGATAGAATAGAAACTTGAGTAAAATGGGAAAGAATTCCATGATTCTTTACGGTAAAGACTCGGCTCCTCCCCCATTAACCGACAGGGTGAAAGCAGTGATAATTAGAAGCCCATGGGATTGTTTTTAGGGGAAGGAGAATTTTGAGTTATTGTGCAGTTCACTGGGGAAAAAAGTGTGGCCTAGAAAAACCGGCGGACAGAGGCGTGAACTGCGCGTGCCAGCAGGTGGAAATGAAGTCACGGTCCAAGACAGGTGTGGAAACAGCAGATGTAGCAGATGAGTGGAACAGCTAATACAATTAAATGAGTCAGTTGTACAATAAAAGGGACCGACAGAATTCAACAAGGAAAGGAAACATTCAACAAAGAAAGGACAACTTAGTTACCTATTTGAATTACATTTAATTAGATGTCCTATAGCATAAAATACTCAAATCAAAGCTGGGCTAGTGGTTAAAAGGTTTTTTTAAAAAAAAAGGGACCTGGAGGGTACACAGTCATTCAGCATGTTTAAAAACTTCTGTAATAAAAAGTTGGAAGTGCCTAAAAAAAGGAAAAACAAAATGGTAAAACTCAGAACTCCTTATATATGAATTATGATCTGATTTCAGGATTATTAAAAGCTTCCTAAATGTCTAAGGGAGAAACCACAGAAGATGTAATTTGTATGTTAAGGGGAAAACCTCTATATGAAAAGAAGACCACGTGGTATAAAAGTAAGAAACTGAAGAAATATCTGCAACATGTATTATAAGGTGTTGATGCCCCTAATATACAGAGTTCTATCATATCAATAAGGAAAAGTAAGTACCTAGTGCAATAAATGGGCAAAGGATACTTTTTAACAGCTGTATCATAAGTGATACCCACAACCAATAAATATGTGAGATGCTCAACCTCACAACTAATCCAAATAAACAAAGCATGAAGTACTTTTGATTCCATATTGGATTAGTGTAGTCTGAAATAGAGGTTTCAATAGCAATAGCATCAACCGTCGGGGAGTCAGTGCTATTGTACACAGAACCATTCTAGAAATTCGTTTCGAAATACGGATCAAGAGTCTTACAAATGTTCATACCCACTGAGCGGGCCACTTCGCTTACGGACTTTTAAAACAATAGTAAGTGTCACTCAGAAAGGTTCAGGTCCATGTACATATCAGGTCTATGTGAAAGGGAAGTTACTGGAAGGATAGGTGCAAAAGATCGATCTAATTCAATAGCACTGAGATAAGAATATGGATAGAACAAACCATGCCAGTTAATCTGCAAAACACAAAGGAGGGGAAGGGAGGCGTAGGGTAAGCCCCGTGTTAGTTTCTTGGCCCATAGCTCTAAAACAAGAAAATAACTAATGCCTATTTTTAGCTGTAGGCCCATCCCTTAAAAATAGTATCGAATGCCCTTGGCTGGTGGCACAGTGGATAAGGCACCAGCCTGCAAGTCCCAAGGTCGCTGGTTCGATTCCCAGCCAGGGCACATGACCAGGCTGCAAGCCAGGTCTCTAGCCAGGTCTGTGGCTGGAGGCAAGTGAAAGGCAACCGTACACTATTGTCTCTCCCCCTTCCCCTCCCTCCGGAAATAAAATCTTAAAAAAAAAAGCATGAATCTACTTCTAACTGGCTGTGCTAGTTCTTTCCTGTGTGAGAACTCTCTCTGAACAATAGAAGTGGAGTCGCCCTTCCAGGACGCCAGCGATGCTGTCACCCCACACGTGGCCAAGGGAGCCACGCCCGCCCCGCACGGCCAGGGACCCTGAGGCCCAGCTCCCCTGAAGCGGCACCTGCTCCCGCAGACGCCACAGCCGCTGCCGGTGAGCTGAGGAGGGAGAGCTGTCAGGCTCCCTGCACAGTGGTCAGCCTGTAGCCGGCCTGGGGTGGAACAGGTGCACCGGAGGAGCTGAGGGTGTGACCCTGGGAAAGGGGTTCCAACGGTGGCCCCAACTCCCCTATTCATCCAAAGCAAGCCTTCAACAGAATGGACCAGGGCTCTGTGACGCCAGCGGCCCGAGGTCAGTACAAACTCGCGGCCCCAGAGGAGGCCCAGGTCGGAGCGACTCCACCGGACGGGATAGAGGCTACGTGGCTTCTGGACTTCCTACCTGTTACCAAACATCCCATTTTCCGTAGGACAAGTGGCAGCTGAGCACCCAAGACCACGAGCCTGAAGGTGGAGTTTCAATTCCAAATCTCACACCAGCGACACCTCACACCAGGGGCTGGGCAGACTCCCACCGCGGCCTCACCCCTCCGGGTAGAGCTGCCACACGTCACAGTCCCCCTGGCCAGACGGCCCGACCCCTCGCTGCCGTGCTGGCCCGTCTCCTCTTCCCCGCCCGAGGGTGTGTTGCGGGGGGCCAGGACCGCCCCTTGTTCTCCAGGACTGTGCCTTGCACACCTGAACAGTTCTACCCGTGCTTCCTGACCTGGACAGATCCGTGGACAGATGTGACGAGGAGGGCCAGGGGAAGGGCAGCCAGCTGGCTGTAAAAGACCGGCTCCAGGTCCCGGAGCTGGGGCTTCTCCAGAGCACGTCCCGCACCTGGCCCGGCCTGAGCGCTCAGCAAGTACGTGTAAGTAAACGAACACGCACCAAGTAACAAAGACGCTGTGTTCATCCGTTTTTTCTCGGGCACTTTTCTCTCCCACCCCGAGGCACAGCACCCTGAATAGGGAAAGGTCACCCCCATGTCCTTGGAGGGGGGCCAGCAGGTCCTAAGAGACCCGCCAAACAAGCTTTGGTCCCCTTTCTGGAGTGAACTGACATCCCCACTGAGTAAATGTGATGTTTGCATTTGTACTTTAGGTGTTTGTTTTCTGGCATTGTCACATTCGTCACCTCACCTGCCGCTACATCGGTGACACGTGCTGGCCAGACCAGGACAGCCTGATAGGGAAGTGACACAGTCAGTTATCTGCCCGACGCCAGTTGGTTTGGGGCCCACAGACCCCAAATTCTCGCCCCTTGCATGACCCTGCACTCGGCAACCTGCACTGCACCCCGGAGGCCTGCGGGGTCAGCCTTCCGTCCTCTGACGTACATCGCATCCAAAAGGGAGAAGCAGGGTCGAGAAGACGCAGAAACACAGGCAGAAATAGCAAGCAGAGGTTTATTCTGAGAAGATGGACCGAGGTCAGAGAGGGGAAAGTGTCCTCGTGCTGGAGAAGACAAGACGGAGGCTGTCCACGCACGGGAGGGGGAGTGGGAGGAGGGCTGTGCCGCTCCCACCTGTCGCCCGGCGCCCCCGCGGAGCCTCACAGCCACGGCGCTGCCATTAGCAAAGGCCCTCAGCCCAAGGTGAACCAGGGCAGCCAAATGGTTGGCAAGTGCCAGGAACTTCTCAACACCTTGAACTACGGGAATATGTGACCTTCTCTGGTGCTGAACTAAGAACCAAGCTCTCCCTTAAAAGAGTGAAGAAAAGTAACGTGGTGCTAGAGGAGGACTGATAGTTGCAACGGAAAGCTGAGGCACTGCCAACCGCACTTACCGTGGGTCCAAGGACTTCCTTAAATCTTGCTCCCGATGGCCTGTCCCTTTATACCCTCGATCCCTGCAAGTTAGTTAACGTGAGCCCCCTGAGACGTGAACTCAGTCACATTTCTGAGAGGCCCTTCCATCCCCAACCAAGAGTGACATCTCACCTGCCCCGACCCAGCTCTGGGACAGCCTGGTGGCCTGGTTCGTGCAGCTGTGACCCAGGGGTGACCGCGGGCCGGCTGGCCGTCTCAGAGCCCCCAGGTGGGGGGAGGGGTCTGACGGGAGAGGCAAGGCCTCTGAGTCTCGGGCTATGGGGCGACGGCCAACAGCTACAGGCCCCACAGTGCCAGGCAGCTCGGGGCCTGCGGCCGGCGCGCAGGGCCCTGGCGCGTCCACCGCGAACTTACCTGAATTTGGTGAGATGTGTAAACTGCTCACGTCCTTGGCCAGGCCGTTGGTTTTGGGGCTGGAGATGGGCGCGCAGGCTGATGTGGCTCGGGGCGGCCTCTTCCCCGGCACTTTCACAGTGGTTCTCAGAAGGTCAATCTCTTTACCGTGAACATTCTGCATGTAATCCTGTTTAAACGTTAAACACCCAAGAGAGATTAAAAAGGAGGTCTTTGGGTACTGAGAACTAGGTGTTCTATCTGTTATACGTCGGGTGCTGCCACCCCGTGCCCTCTCTGCTGCAGCGACCGCTTCACGAACAACAAGACCTGTGCAGGGGGCCCAGCATTCCATGGCAGCTGGAGCCCTGCCTCTGAGACCTGTGCTGACCCAGGCCCTGGGAAGACAAGGGGACAGTAGCTGCTGCCACCCAAGGGGATGAGAACCAGCTGGGGGAAATCACGCGGCCAGAAGCCACCTCGTTTGAATGGCTGTTTACCAGGTGGCACGCTGGGCAGCCGGCCTCTCCCGGAGGCTGCGCGGCCACGCCGATGGGGCAGGGACAACTCTGTCACGGCTGCCTGTCTCCGACAGCCATGCCTTCCCCATCTAGTGAACGCTGGAGCTGTCTGGAGGGACGTGGGTGAAACCCCTCAGCGCCAGCCCAGCCTGTCCTGCAGGCCCGGGAGGGCGGGCGAGGGCTCCGTGGCCGTCCAAGGGCTGGGTGTGAAAAGGAAAGCACTTGGTGCTCCAGCCCTGCGCTCCTTCCCACGGCTCACTGCACCCGGCTGCGCGCCCGGTGGGCTGCAGGCAAGTGGCTGGCAGCGCCACGGAAGTGCCACGGGGCGGCACAGGCTGGAACCTGCCCCTCGCTTCTGCCGACATCACTGAATCCGAGCTGCACACCAGGAAGGGCCCGCTCGAAACCTCCCGGGGGGGCACGTAACATTTCAGGGGCTCTAAGGTGAAGCAGGAAGTGGAACAGACAGATTCAGTCCTTGCAGAAGCTCGGCGGGTGCCTTTTAGGATAAATGGGGAACCTCATTCACTTGTAGCTCGTAAAAGCAATTAAAATCAGGCCAAGGTAATTTTGAAAGAAGTGCCAATGCACACGCCGCTTGTGGGAGGGAGGCTGGGAAGTGGGCTGTTGGCGTGTCCCTGCCGACCGCAGCCACCGATGTGAGGCGTGCTAGTAAGTTCTGGACCCTGAATCCGACAGGGTGCAGTGAGGCTGCCTCGCCCCCCGGGAGCCAAGAGAAGGGCGCAGCGGCCCAGTCCCAGGACGACGTCCACGTTCCTGTAGGTGGCGGGCTGGGAGCAGTCACTTGCATTAATGGGGGGGGGACACTTGCTGACAGGAGGGGTACACCAAGGACCCCCAAGTACCAGATTCTAACACTGGGGACAGGAGCCCACACATGGGGCCTCAGGATCCAGAGAGGACACCTCACCCCACAACCGAGCGGTCAAAGGTGGGGCCGTGGGGAGCCGGCCCAGACTCAGGAGGGTAGCGGGTTCTCCACGGGGCGGGCAGGCAGGATCATGAGGGCTGGGCCATAGCGGGGGAGGTGCCCCCATGGAGCTTGCAGACACCTGGAAGGGTGGCCAAGCACTAACCCAGGAGGAGCGATGCTCCAGGTCCCGCCAGCTCCCTTGGACCAGACCTCCAAGGGCCGATTCAAAGGGCGGAACAGCAGCTCCAAGCACGGAGCCCACAACCAACAGCCCCTCGGGGTGGGAGACAAGTGGAGAAGGGACCACAGCATGGCCAGCTCCGCTGTCAGCCACGCCCGCCTGCCCTGGGCTGGCGCCGTGCACCTCAGGTCCCCGGGGTGGCTCAGGGAGGGTCACCCCAGTGTCCCTGGCAGGCTGCGGGGACAGGGTGTGGGGCCGGCCATGGCCGTCTTGGAGGAGAGTTGTGGGTTTGGGGCCGAGGAGGGTGCATCCAGCTGGGAACAGACTGACGACTTCACGTGGAACTCAAGATGCTTGAAAAACCACTCCAAACCTAACTATGGAAAAAGCTGTGGACCAAAGAGGAAAAGAAAAGTATATTGCTAAGTCAGATGGCAGGACAAGGCGGGCTGGAGGCCGACTCGCTCAGCGGAGCTCGGCCTGTTGCGGAAGGAAAAGCGCATCAAGGGAGAGCGACCTTTCTTGTGGCAAGCTAAGAGTCAAGGTCATCAAAAAGGTCGCTGTTGAGCACCTTCCATTCGCTTCCGTTGACATCTGCCGAAAACGTGCAAAGCCAAGTTTCAAACCCAAAGGCTCGTAAGTAATGAATTCCTTCTGGTATCATGACTCCCTTAAAAATATCAACTTGCTATAACTTTCTTCTTTAATGTCAATTCTTAACAAATTAAAATACAATAACAGGAGTGTAATTGAGCATTTATCGCTCATGGGCTCCGGAATGAGGCTAATCGCACAGCGACGGCGGCCCAGCATGGGCGCTTCTAATAGGCCGGTTTCAGCGCGCGCTAACCAGGGCGCTTTACCCCGGGCCGCGGCAGCCTACCAAGGGGCGCTCCCGGGGGCACGTTCTTCTCTGCTCTGCAGGGCGGGGGTCTGTTCTCTTGCCTGGGTTATTTAGGCACTGAAACTTCACAAGAACCAGCTGTAAAAAGACGATAAATGTGGCCGTTTTTATATTTCAAGCCACTACCATTTTAAAAAGCTTGACACAAGGCAGGCCCTGTGTCTTGCGGGTGGTGCTTGGGGACAGAGCATGTGGAAGGCAGGGGCGGACATGATAGGCTGTGGCTTCTGGGGTCTCCCAAAAGGAAGGGCCCCAAGGTTGTTTGTAAGCAAACTCACATCCTCCTCCATCCGCAGGCCTGGCCAGGGAGGGAGTGAAGTGACCGCCAGCCTACCGATGGCCGATGGCCCGTCGCAAGTAGGCTGGGCAGCGCTGGGTCTGAGGGGGGGCTCCCCCAGTTAACCAGAGACGGCTGGCTTGATCCTGATATGCAAATAGGACAGACTCTCCCCTTCTCTGGGTCCTGGAAAGAAAATGCTGATCGGAGATAAAAAGGGGAAAAATCCCTTTAGCAAGGCATGAGGGTAATTCAAAGCCAAGTACTTTTAAACAGCACTTAACAAGTCCCCGGGGCCCACTCAAGAGCCAGGACCCCCAGAGGTGCCATCTCCTGCCCCTCAACAGCTTGAAAAAGTAGTAATTGCAAACCTATTTGCATTTTTCTTCTCAAGTTGTCCATGCCTGTCACGTGGGTTATTTCTTCTCAGCCGGGCTGGAGCGGAGGGACCCGTCCAGACGCACGGACGGCCCCACCACCGAGTAGCCCTGCACCCGGCTCCCCGCCACTGCCATCCGTGTTTTTTGCATTTCGCTTCTAATTATGTTGCATCTATTGCCGTACACTTAATTAGCTGCATTAATGTGATTTCTTTTCACATAGTCAAGCAATTAAGGGCTATGATTGAGTTTCATTCAATTAGCCTCAACAAACATGCTAATTGATGTCCCAGATGCAAATGAGCTGCGGGAAGACAGCAGCTCGCACGCGCGCCGGGACCCAGCCTTCAGCTGGCTGCCGCCTCCGAGCGCTGCGGCTGCGCCGGCCTCCGCGCGCCCGTCCCGGGCAGAGGGTTAACGGACTGGCTGGCTGCCGTACAACGCTGACTTGAGGCCTCACGGTTACGTGTTACCAGAACCAGAGACCGTCAACTGGGTCACGCTGTGCAAGGAGAGGCCGCCCAATCCACACTGGAACACGGCAGGCGGCTGCTTTAAAACCACCCACAAACACAGGCTTTCTCCCCAAAACCACCAAGGGGAAGACGCGGGCTTCCCGCTGCGGAGGTCCGGGGTCTTCCGTGCGTGCGATGGCCTAACAGCTCTCGGTAAATGGCGAGTTCATCTTAGTCAGCTCTGGGGCACTGGGTCCTTCCGGTTCTGCTCCAAACACAGCAATCCATCACCAGTCCCTAAAAACGCTCTCCTGCATCGATCCTCTCCGCCTCCGTCCAGGCGTTCCCGTTGGCTGTCTGGTGAAGGATGGCACTCGGCACGCGCAGGGCGCCAAGCGGGTAGGAGGGCCTGGGAGCCGCACGGAAGCACAGATGGCGAGCCAGGTACCCCCGTCAGACGCAGGCAGCACCACTCCAACCTTGCACCTGCCTTTCAAGTGCACTCAGACGCCCTTTTCATTCTGAACAGTGGGAAAAGGGGAAACGCGGTTCCAGTTAGGTCTTCCCACTAAGTGGTGATTCCCACCTGCACCTCAACGTCGGGAACTGTCGTACTTTGCGTTCAATGCCGCCTTTTCGTCTGGTTACGTAACGTAGGGTGTAATGATGGCTGTTTTGGCCTTTTTATCACGGTCATCTAATTGGGTTTCTCCTCTCTGCGCGATCGAAGTCAGGATTCCTGGAACTGCGGCCCTACTTGGGGGACAGTGGGGAGACCTGTCCGCCACACGGCTGGCCTTGGCTCTGCTGGCGCGGAGGTGAGGTCCCTGCACGGCTGCCCATCGGCACACCTGGCAGGGACGCCGCGCTCCGCTGCTCTGGTCACTGCTGTCTTCACTGCCACGCTCAGTTTCACAGAGCAGTTTCGCTTCCAAATGTCCTTAAGAACCCCCTCTCCCCCAAAGCTGATTTTTAAAAACTTCAATCCCTGAGTACGGGTCTTTTCAGCTCCTGGGAGGCGCCCTAGAAGGTACCTCCAGGGCACCTCTGCCGACCGCGAAGGCTGAGGCACGCCAGCGGAGAAGCACCCCCGCAACAAGTGGTAAGCTGAGGCAGCCACTCCCGCTGGGACGTGCTTACTAGGACGCCTACGTCCGACCTGAACTATAATCCCTCGGTCGTGAGGATGTGACAGATGTTTTCTAGGAAGCAGCCCTGTGCCCGGTGGTACCACTGAGCATCCTGTGGCAATAACCTTCAAAACCTGTACGTGCCCCTCAAGTGTGACACCTCCCGAATGCGGAAGAGGCTTTTCCGGCAAGACTGGGGGTGACCTAAGTGTGGCTTTTGGACACAACACGATGAGGTGTGCGGCCCCTGGGACGCGGCAGATGCGTGGCTGGAGGGTGGTCCCGGGCGAGGCAGCTCCCGGTGCGGAGCAGCACAGAACAGCTGCGCGGCAGTTGCGACCCGCGCTGGCGGTTGTCACAGGCTGAGGTTTGCTTCGTGTCCAAGAAGAACATGCGTAGTGACCCGAAACGGCTAATCAAAAATGCCGGTTTCTAAAAAAATCCATCGGGGGAGAGTTGCCTCATACCTGAACAACTCGCCCTGAAACAACACATCTGACTGAGCGCAGACATGACCACCCAGCTGTCGTTCATTAAAACCAGACATCAAGGAGCTCAGGAAAAGTGTCAATGCTGTTCTTCTCGCCCGTTTCTTTTGGAAAATATATTTTTCATCAAACCCCTGAGCCGGGCCTACGTGACGAGTGAGACACGATCTTCAGATGTGTCTTGTCTCCTTCTGGAAGGAACAGTGACACCCTCTTTCCCATGTTCACGGCACTTCACGACATTCCAGGTTCAGAGATGAAGTAGCAGTTTCTGTTAGTTCTATTTTTAAAAACCCTCACTTTTGGGCTCAAAAAAAAGATGTAGGAAGCCACCGTGAGATGCAGCGCGACTCCCCAACTCCGTTTGATGCTATTTTCAAAGGACGCTCATTTGGAGAGCACCGCGGCAGCCACGCGCAGACCAGCCCACGCTCCAGCCCCACTCAGGAGCTCGGTAAACAGCGGTCTCGTCTCAGCCGTCGGCACAGAGGAAAGCGACCCCTAATGTCGTTACCACAGAGGAGTGTTAACACTGGAACGTGTGTGGTCGCGCCCTCTCAGGTCCCATCTCTCAAAGACGACAATCCCTCCTCCTCCCAAAGGACTGCTGATTGTGGCAACAGCAAGGCCGGAGGCAGCTTCACAGGGGGACCTCCTGAGACCCCGATTTCGTTTACTAAGACAGCCAACGTGATGCCAGGGGGCACGTCATGCCATGCCATGCTGGTCGGTATGACGTGTGGCCGTCATAGAATGGAGGGACCTGGCAAACCAGGTGTCTCACGTGACAGAAACCAGATTCTGTCCTTAACAAGTGCTTTACCTGTCCTGGGAAGGGAGACAAAGAGGCAGCTGGTGAGGAACCATGGGGTCAGGGGGAGCTGCACGACCATGGCCAGCTAGACCGCACAGCCGGCACAAACCCCAGCCCAGGGCTTCCTGCACAGCGGGCTGAGCCCCGGGGTGGGGTGGGGTGGGGGACAGGCTATTACAGTAACAATCAACAGCAGAAAACTCCAAACGGATGGGCCTAGGGTGCCCGGCTTCCGCTGCAAGGAGGATCCCTCTGCTTCAGGTGAGACCGAGGGCTGCGGCTGCGGCCCACGCATGTCCACTTGCAGCCTCTCGGCCCCCGTGAGCGGAACATGCCAGGAAGGGCAGGTGCCAGCGTCCCTCCTGGACTGACTACTTGAATTACTAAGTCTGGCTCTCAATTGCCAACAGGACTAGCACAGGGACCCCGGGCATTGTGAGTTGCATGGAAACTGTCTCCAGGAGGATACTTAGGGCCATGGGAAGCTCTTTAAAACTTGAGATTTCTTGGGATGAATTTGCCGGAACCAGCAGCACGTGGAGACAGGTGCTGCAGCTGGTAAGCGCCACGTCTGTCCTCCAGAGCAGGGACGTCACCGGGCCTCTCCTGCCACGGCACCCACGTGGGCATCGCAGCACCCCAGGGCCTCTTTACTGGGCCAGCATAGAGGTCTTCTTTTTGCCCCCGTGTTTTGCTTTTCAGGATGTTTTCCTCATGCCACTGCCCACGAAGGGAGTTCATCGTAGCGTCATCAGATTCGTTGCCCACGAATAGCGGATGACTCACAGTGTAACAATTTTCTGGTGCCCTGGACGACGTGTTCAGGTGACAGTCAGCCGCCTCCTGGCCAGAGCTCAGCCTCCGAGTGACTGACGGGGTCCAGCCTGGACCCTTCAGGAGCCATGCACTGGGGGGCACCTGGGTCCCCATTCCCGCGTCTTTAGAAATAGGAATCAAAACAGTCCTTGCCTCATGGGACCAACGTGCCCAGCCACCAAGATGGTACACAAAGGGCTGGAAAGGCGGCCCAGCCACCAACAGATGAGCTCCGCTGCCTCCCGTCCGTTCATGGTGCAGAAGCCGCCGCCCCCCGGCAGCGGTGGGCACGTCCTGAGCACAAGGGGCTGTTCCCACGCGAGGTGGCGATTCTGACATGGCGAGCTACCAGGGGACACCTGCGAAGCTGTTTTTCACTTCAGTGTAGGAAAAAATTGTCCTCTGCAAACTGCGACCTTTTCCACTTTTTCTTTTCTCCCAGTCTTCCAATGTCTTTTTTTTTTTTGGTGTGGGAGGCATGTATTCAGCAGTCAGACATTTTTATTGCAAAATGCCGTCTGGAAAAGATGCAAAACAAAATCGCTGAAACGCAGGGGAGGCAAAGCACCGGGAACAAAGGCCCCTTGCCTTTGCTTACGGAGTTCAAAGGCAGAACCGGCAGCGCCCGCAGCACGCGGGGAACCGCTAATTTTAAAGCCATAAAGCGCTACCCAGTGCCCTGCGGGGCAGGACTACACGGAGCTCGAGGCACCTAAATAAGACACGGTTCATTTACTTCGCAGCTTAGCCTAATGTAATCATCAGCGGATTTTCGCCCAGAGTTGTAACAGCAAATAGCTGCCCGAGGAGGCGGCTCTCCCAGCCATCGAGGGGGCCGCGGCTAGATTGCTGTTGATTAGAAAATTTTTCAGTTTTGACAAGCGCTTAATGAACATAAATCGCACCTTGATTGGTTTCCATTTGGGGCCACGGGCACACCTGAGAAGGGGGTCCCCCACCTCCACCTCTCCCTGCCTTGCCAGGCCTCAGCAACACGCCGGCAATCACGGTGCGAGCCACAGAGGAAAATATTTATAAAATACAATTACAAAATTCCATTTCTTAGCAGAAGGGGAGAACAGTTCCTCGTTATCCACCACGTCCAGCCTCGCCTGCTGGGCTCTCCGTACTGGCTCACTGTCACGGATGAAAATGGATGGTTTTGACTGATGTACCTTTTGCAAGGATTTCCGGCCACAACTGCTACCCCTCGGATGCCCCCCAAAAATGGAAAGCTAACTGCCGCAGATGGGGTACGAAGGAAGGAACACCATGCTGGTGAGATAATGTCCCATGGACTCTCCCAGGAGCTCGCAGACTCAAATCCACAAGCCACAGGTTACATCTGTGTAGACACTTGTACACATACACACAGACACTTGTACACATACACACAGCTCCCGTTTTTTTTCAATTCAGAAAAGCAAGAAGAATTTCCCAGTGTAGGAAAAACTAAGGTAGGTTAACTCTAATTGGTTGTTTAACTTGTGTAAAAAGACAGGGGAAGACTGTCTTCTTTGCACTTACTCTGTGTTACGAAGACCATTTGCCAGCATCCTGGTCCTTTTATTTGGGAATCCTAAACACTTCGCAAACCCTGAGGGCTACACGGAACAAACAAGAATTCTTTAGGCAGAAGAACGACTCTGATCAAGAATGTAACCTTCCGGTGTGTGTGCAGTAACAGCTACGGGCTGTTTGGCAGCCACTTTTCTAACAAAAGCTGCAGAAACTCCCCGCCAACACCTGGGCCTCCTGGGCAGTGCCATCCTGAGGGAGCCAGGGCATCGGGACGTGGGAGGTGCTGTTCCTGATTCTGAAAACTGACTGGGCCAACGTCCCAACTGTTCCCAGGCCACCACAGAACAGCTCAGGCAGCGACGCCCCGCCCCCCAACAAGGCACCGGAGACAGATGCAGGCGCAGCCCACGTGAGCAGGGCTGGGTGGGCGTCTCCACCCCTACGGGTTTAGACCATTAAAGTTCCATGATCCCAGCGGCTCCTCTCCACTGGGCCCGTCTTACGGCTGGATGGCTTTCAGCTCCCGCTGCCCTTCCCAGCTGTCCCACGTCCGCCTCTACCTGCAAACCTCCAACTCCAGGGAGATGCTTGCAAGCGGCCTTGTTCACGCTGGCCAAGAGGAGGAAGCAACCCGGGTGGCCACCGGAGAGGACCGGACAGACAACACGTGGCCCCTGTACAAGAGGTGTTCAGCCTCACGGAGGAAGCGAACCCTGCAACCATCTACCACGGGGATGCAGCCTGAGGACACCACACTAAACCAGCCGGTCACAGAGCACCGCACGACCACACTCCACGTGCACTAATATAGCCCAGAGGGGCCCCTGCAAGGGGGCGGCTGGTGGGCACCGGGGCAGGGACTTAGGGGTTTGATGGAAACCGTTTCAGTTCTGCAAGATGAGAACGTTCTGAAGAATGGGTGATCAGCAGTGTGAAAAGACTTAACACTCCTGAACTGAACACCTAAAAACGGTCTCGGTGGTCAATTGTAATGTGTGATGTGAATTTCAGAAAAAAATAAACCTCCTTAAGCTCCTCTCCCGCGTGCAAATCTTTTCTTCATGTAACAGGACTCCAGGCGAAGCAGAGAGAGACTGACAGGCAGGTGGGGAGTCTGGTGGGCAGGGTGTGGCCGGGAGCCGAGCCCCCCAGGGGCACGCAGGAACCCCAGGCAGGGCCGCGGCTGCTCTTGACACGGAGATGAATGGGCTGGGAGGCCGTGCAGCTCCAAGGCCCAAGCTCTTTCTCATAATCCCTCCGTTTTTCCATCCTGGTGGCCCCTGAGGCTCACCGTCAAGTGCACAGAACGGGCTGCCCGGGCCCTGGCCCAGTGTCGGGAAACTGCAGGACACTCCTATGTACGCCAGCCCCCACCCAGGAAAGTGAGGCTCTCAGGGCTTGCGCAGGTGCCAGTTTCCAGAGAAACAAAGCTGGACACCGTGGAGCCATGTCCGCAGTCTTTTCATGATGTGTTACTTGAATGTTTTGGGTTGTCTTTGCGAACTGCCAGATGGAGTGAAGGAGCAAGGAAGCGGGTCTGTGCTGAAGGGAGGGTGCCCAGGACTTGACCTCGAGTGTCCTGTGTCCTGGGCACCCCCAGCCCTGGGCAGACAGGGCAGTGTGACCTGCTTGGAGTGTCTTCATTATTTGGGCTAAGCGTTCCAACTAAGCTGGGTGACAGGTTTTACTTAATTTAACATCGGCTTGTTGAGAAGGAAGATGGACCGAGTGAACGGGGTTTTTCTGGATAGCCTTTACCTTACACCACATGATTGGTCTGGCCAGGCAGCTCTGATCTTGGGACGTGCTTTTCCTTAGAAGAGCCTTGTGTTCCCGAGGAGTCTGGAGTGATGGTGCGTTGACAGAAGACAGTCACTCAACTTCCCACCCAGGGCAAGGGCTACTTCCCTGGGCTTCCAGACACCACGGTGAGGTGGGGGTGCACGAATGGACCGCACATGCGCGTATCCCCGATCTCCCGTTACGGACAGGCTGGCTCTGCTCGTGGGTGAGCCGGGCATCCTGGGACAGGGGCTGTGTCTCTGCTTGAAAGTTACCTGGAGTAGCCACCTGACTCATGTCCCCAGATTTATTTCAGATCGCCGGAAATAAATCAAGCGCAAAGGCACTTCCTCAACACAATCGACAACTCCAATCTGGGAGGTATTCCTATCAACATGAGAAACCAGCCAGTGATGCCAATGAAGCCCCAGGTTTCTAACATGGTCTTAAGCCCTGGGATGGGGGGCAGTGCACCCCAGCTGGGGTGCCACTTACTACCCATCATGTTGTAGCATGTATAACTTATTTTTCAAAGTAAGTGTTCACGAAGTTGTGATGGGAAAAGCCCCCACCCCACCCGTTGGCAGAGGAGATAAACGACAGGGTCCCCAGGGGTTCGGCAGCGTTCCCCCCAGGCCACCCAAGCACAGCACCCTTCCTCCTGAGGCAACTGCTGGGAGCGTGTCCCACAGAAGGGGCCAAGGACCCACATGTGAACAGAAGACGGTGGCTAGTTGCTTAGTAAGAACACCACAAACTAAATTTGCCAGCTGCCCCCTGGAGACAGCGCTAAACCCACCGGGGGATCTGCACGGAGGACCCCTGCAAGCGTTCGGAGCGGAGTGGCGCCAGGCGACCTGCGGTCGATTGCGGGCGTGAGCAGACTGCGCCACCTGTTACCTAGGACGGGCCACAGGCGGGCCACAGGCAGGCCCCCCGGGGACCACCCACTGCGTTAGGAGAGGCAGCACAGTTGGGAGGGTCCCCCCCCAAAATGCTGCCAGTCCTGTTCTCCAGGTGGCTTCCCGGGGGTGAATTTCATTATCTTCAATACGTATCATGTCTTGTCAATAACTGTGCAATTTTAAAAGTATTTCAAATTTTAAACGAGAAGCTTAACGCAGTGGAAGATTCAGCTGAGCAGCTAACATTATCTATTCAAATCTACGTATTTATCTAGATCAGGGCGGGTGCAACACGCAGGGCTCAGGGAATGCGTGGGGGTGGAAACACCACCCGCACCCTCAGGCGCCATCGGGGTTTTCTGAGGAAACTCACTGCGGCGGGGGTCTGGCCTGCCCCAGAAACGAGCCTGGTTCTGTCCACCTGTCTCACGTTAACCACCTGCCCCACAAACCCGCCAGCACGACGCCACGCCTCTCGCCTCACGAACTGGTCTGTGTTCCTATCGGGCAGGGAGCCAGAGTCGGGACGCAAGTGTCACATCCTGCATCTGCCCTCAGCTGGGCCAAGGCCACCGTGCCCCTTATTCTAGGTTTCTGGGGTGGGCGGCCTCTTTCCTCTTTTACTACTCGGCCTGTCCCTTTACTCTCACGTAAAACCAGCCACCCGCCCACAGGGAGACCAGACCCGACCTGAACGTCAGACACGA
The DNA here is from genome assembly GCA_004026585.1 of Noctilio leporinus. Taxonomy (NCBI): domain Eukaryota; kingdom Metazoa; phylum Chordata; class Mammalia; order Chiroptera; family Noctilionidae; genus Noctilio; species Noctilio leporinus. The sequence goes on from PVIW01005072.1 coordinate 60,797, forward strand.
GAGGCCTGACGGCTATTTGTGCCCCCCCAGCCCCCCTGTCCCCCAGTCTCCACAGAGGCTCCAAGGGGCGACACTCACGTGCAGGCTGGGGTGGTAGGTGAGCACCCCGTTGTCGCACAGGGTGACATACTTCTTCTTCCACTCCTTGTTCAGCGACTTGCCGCTCCGCTTCAGCAGCACGCCCTGCAGGGGGAGGGGACAGCGGTGAGCGCACGCTTTCTGGGGCTTCGTTTAAGCAGGTCCGTAGGTCAGCTCACAAATTTTTTAAAAACATTTTATTATTTCCAGAGAGAGAGGAAGGGAGAGAGGGAGAGAAACATCCATGTATGGTTGCCTTTCACCTGCCTCCAGCTATGGACCTGGCTGGAGACCCGGCTTGCAACCTGGTGATGTGACCTGGCTGGGGATGGAACCAGTGACCTTGAGTTTACAGGCCGACGCCTTATCCACTGTGCCACCAGCCCGGGCAGCTCGCAAATTTTAACTTTTACGTTGCTGTTTTCAATGAAAATAACGCGTGCTTTGTGATTTGGGTTTCTCCCCTTTTATGTACAATGCACGTGATGCTCAGCCAATTCCTTGGGTGTGGATGTGTAGAACTGGACCCTGAGGCCCAGAGGACTGACAGAAGCCATACAACCCCCGGGATGTGCCACCCTGTAACATGCTTGTCAGGAGCACACATGGAATGCCCACAGGTCTACTTAAAGAACAACACAAAAAAACAACACCTGTCCTGGCTGGTGGCACAGTGGATAAGGCGCTGGCCTATGAACCCAAAGGTCGCTGGTTTGATTCCCAGCCAGGGTGCGTAACCAGGTTGCAAGCCAGGTCTCCAACCAGGTCTGTAGCTAGAGGCAGGTGAAAGGCAACCACACATGATTGTTTCTCTCCCTTTCTTCCTCTCTCACTGCCCTTCTCTCTAAAAATAAAATCTTAAAAAAAAATGAAACAAAAAATTCACTCTAAATTTCCTTTTCTGAAAATAAAACATTAACCGTATTATCTTAGGGTACTTGCAAAGCAGAACATTTTATTGTACCATTTTTCATATCTGATTTTGAACTTGTTATAATGGAAATTCCATTTGCAAATGTAGTGATAGCATTTAACAGATGACTTGTGTGGAATTTACTAAAATCCCTTTTTAATGAAAGCACATTAAGGGCTTCTTCAAAAGCGTTCCAACTAGGAAGCTCACACACCTCCAAAGCATGTTTATACTCCCTCCCCAGGAGACGAGAAAGATCCTGCTCCTGTTTTAGCGACCGGTTCCCAGCCAACTGCTGCCTGTCCTGGAGACCCGTGGCCAGCACCGTGCCCGGCAGGCCCACGACCTTGACGTCACCCTTCCCTTCCCGCTGGGGCTCAGGCCATGTCCAACTGAACCTCCTCACGTCATGGAAACGAAGGCCTCCTTCCTCGGGTCTCCCCTGCCTGTTTCCAAACGCGCAGGGCCACGGTTACCCCATGAAAGCTCAGCCACGCAACGCGGGGGGAGGGTGCCGCGGGCCTCCTCAGGGGGCTTCCCCGGAGCACAGGGGAGAGTCGAGTGGGCACTGTGACGGGATAATTAAGTTCAGGCCCCAGTTAGTGACCAACAGTTTCTTAAACCCACGGTCACAAACAGGACTGACCGGGCGCCAGCGTGGGGCTCTGAGCACCATTTAAACGTTGTTTCCAGGGGAACATTTCAGAGTCTGAAGCAGCTCCCTATTTTGACAAGTTACCATTTTTAAAAACCAAACTTGTGGCCAAGGCACAACTTGATTTCTGAGGATCTAAGTCACTGAAAACCAACCGTGGCATCGAGACGAGCACCGTGGACCAAGACAGAGGGAAAGGCTGGCGGTGACCGGAAGGGACGCAGGTTCCACTGTGTGACCCAGTGACAATGGGTGGAACGTGGTGGTCACGCATGGGGCAATAATAAACACACAGTCACTTAAAACATTCAACAGCCCTGTCATCCCCCCCGCGGGACTGCTGAGACTTTCAACGAAGCCTTCCTGCACCTCCATCACCCTGCGGGGGAGGGTGCAGCTAAGACCATGGGATGGACGGCCCCCCAGCAACACCAGGGCCCCGGTGTCACCCCAGGGTTTCTCAGATGGCTGGCGGTGGCTGCCGCACGCAGACCCCACGTCTGCCCTGCACAGGGAGGCCAGGAGTGCACTCTCCTTAAGGGATCAAGGGAAACATTCTAACAGGAGGTGACGTCAGCAGGGACCACAAGCAGCTTCTTTGTTCTGGTGCAGGAACACAAACTGTCTTGGTGACAGCCCAAGCCTTGAAAAAAATGCTACGGTTCCCGCAGAGGGTCATCTTCATTATGTTGACTATTCAAATGCTGCAAAAGCCGGGGGTGGCCCAAGGAACCCTGGCATCCTAGGAGCTGGATTCTGTCCCCCAGCCTTGGCCCAGCTGGGTTTGGTGCCTACCCTGACTGTGGTCCCCTAAAGACCAGGAAGACCGAGCCTGGGCTGCTGGCCTGCGGCTAAGTTGGATCCGGTGGGACTTTTCCTTGAACGGCCTGAGCACTAACATGGGTGGTGGGTTTCTAGGCTTGTCACGTTCTGTGATGTGCTCCCCACAAGTACAGGTCAGGGTAGCAGTTATGATGGCTCCTTGTCACAAGCGCAGGTGGGACCGACCCACGCAGGTAAGGTCCCTTGCTGGCTGATGGGGAGCGCCAGGCCCACGGCCCTACCCCATTTCTCGTGTGCCACTGCCACTAGGTCCCCCTGGTGGACAGGACCCAGGGCCTGTGGTCCCGACCACCAGCGCTTCCTTCAGAGCACAAACACCAAACTTGAACGGGGTCAGGATCAGGCAGGTGCCTCCTGCCTGATGTCCTTCCCAGGGACCAGCGAGATGCCATCACCGCAGGGCAGATGCTCTGTCCTTTGCTTTCTAGGTGACAGGACAGAGAAGTGCCCACCTCATCAGCAAATGCCATGGCATTCCTCCCACGGTGACCCTGCGAACCCCCGGGGAGTGGGGTGGCTGGGCTGCTGGGGACCGGAGGCCAGACCTGCTGGCAGATCAGTCCCGCAGCTTCGACGCCAGCAGTTCATGGGACAGATTACGTGGTACGGTGACAGCAGGCAATGCAGGGTCTGTGTCTGTCACCAGACTTCCTCATTCCCCAAGAGGAGGAGAAAAATGACGGCTTTTTATGCTAAAAACACTGGTAACAGGTAATACGCTGCAGTATTTCAGCCCCAAACGAGCATGCGGGCTTCACACCTGCCACCTGGGGCCCAGTCACCAGAAGCAGAGAGCGGGGACCCCGGGTGCTGGACCACCCGCAGCCGCTCTCCTCTGGACACAAGTGCCAAGGAAGGCAATGAACCCATCACCCCCACTTGGAACTCATTTCCACCGATGCAACCAGAACAGGCCCCCACTGCATCGGCCAGAGCCCCCCATTCTCCTGTCCTCCCAAACGTAAACACTTTCTTCTTATTACGTTGACTACGCTGTTACAGTTGTCCCAACTTCCCCCCTTGCTTCCTCTGCCCAGTTCCTCCCTCCCTTCCACTCCCCTCCGCCGACCTGGGGTTCATGTCCGTGGCAGGAGCATGTGATTACTTCGGCTTCGCCCTTTCCTATACTATTCTTGTCACCCCCCGCCATGCTTCTAAATCCCTGCACCATTTCCCCCTCTCGGATAACCCTCCCAGTCATCCCCGCAGCGATGATCCTCCTCCTGTTTTGTTTGCTTTTAAGATGTGATTATTGATGTCATGACTTTGTCATCTTAATGTTCATAGTTCTGGTTGTTTCCTTAAGTAAGTCCCTGTAACATTTCATATAATACGGGTTTGGTGATGATGAACTCCGTTACCTTTACCTTGTCTGGGAAGCACGTTACCTGCCCTTCCATTCTGAATGACGGCTTTGCTGGATGGAGTCATCTTGGTTGCAGGTCCCTGCTTTTCAGCACTTTGAATACTTTTCTCCAGTCCCTTCTTGCCTGCAAGGTTTCTTTTGAGAAATCAGCTGACAGTCTTACGGGAACCCCTTTGTTGGTAACTTTTTTCTCCTGCTGCTTTTAATATTCTACCTTTAATCTTTGGCATTTTAGTTATGATGTGGCTTGGTGTGGTCTTCTTTGGGTCCAACTTGTTTGGGACACTCTTATGCTTCCTGGACTTTCATGTGTTTCATTTGCCAGATTAGGGACATTTTCATTATTTTTTCAGGTAAGTTTTCAGTTTCTTGCTTTTCCCCTTCTCCTTCCGGCACCCCTATGACTCGGATATTGGCACTTTTGGAAGTGTCCCAAAGTTGTCTTACTCTCTTTTCAAAAATTCTTACTTTTGTTCCAGTTGAAATGTCTATTTTGTTCCAAATCATTTAAATCTTGGCTTCCTTCCCTTCACTCTTGGTTCCCTGTATATTTTTATTTAATTTTTTGTAAACTTCATTTGTTTTTTGGCCACACTTGATGGAGTTCTCTGAGCATCCTTATCACCAGTGTTCTGAACTCTGCATCTGATAGATCAGCTATCTCTGTTTCATTTATTTTTCTTGTGGTTTTGTTCTGTTCTTTCATTTGGGCCATATTTCTTTGCCTCCTCAGTTTGGCAGCCTCCCTGTGTTTTTTTCCTGTACTAGAGTGAGCACCCTGACTCCCTGTAAAAGGTACCCGTCAACTCTGCGGAAAGGAACCTTGCCTACCTGCCAGGGGAGGGTAACCCACTTCAATGCTGTGTGGCTCTGTGTAGGGGCTCGAAAAGGGGACAACGCTGCTACCTGGCTCCTGGAGGTTTGCCGGGCACCCACCCCGTTTCTGGTCACCTCACCCACTTCCATGTGCAACTGGTGCCCTTCCAGCTGCTGCCTTGGTGGTGAATGCCAGCACGGGTGTGTATGTGATGCGTGTACACTTTCTACCCAAAGCACCAAGAACATGGAAAACCTTTGAAAGAGCTCATTTTAAGCTCTGAAAGGCCACAAAGGCACGGTCCCACTAGCCAGATGATGACAGATGCCAGAAGGCTCTTCTTGGCGGGTGGACATGGCCCTTGTGATTCTAAGTTTCTGTGATCCTGTGTCACCCAGGGCTAGACAGAACGGAGGACTGTCACCATGCATACTTGGTCTGTCCTTCAGATGCCACTTTCGAACATGTAAAAGTGATCACTTGTTTATGACTATTTCTCACCAATTGTCACAGTGCAGACTTCGATTACCATTAATCCTTTATTTGACTCTCATGTGACCTACACCTCTACTAAAACAATTTTTTTTAAAAATTTCAAAACAACATTGGGCCCAGTATGAGCCAGGGGCTGCTCCCTTCCTTGGGTATAACGCACTGCAAGCTCATAGTGGACATGACGACTAGAGATGTCCCCATTTTACAGGGGCAACCACTGAGGCAGAGCTGCGGGCACCTCCCCCGGACACTGCCCACCTGGCAGGTGGCCTCAAGCGGCTGTCAACATCCCGTGACCTGTGGAGTTCGTGCCCTTGTGTAACTCAGCTCACATGGACCTGGAAATGCCCGGAGTCACTTTAACCAACAGAATGGGCGTAGGTGATGCCCACCTGCGCAGGGCTGAAACCTTTGGAAATCCGGGGGGCTCCCTGCGGTCCAGAAGCTGGGCTGTGCGCTGTCCATGGTTCTGACCACTAAGTTCAAGAAATAAATTTTCTCACAGCAGCCACACCAGAAACAGAGCAGCGTCCTGAACCACTGCAGAAGTAAAAACATGGGGCCCAGGCCTGAGCCAGGCAGCTGGCCGAGGCTGGAGGGGCCGAGAGCAGACGGGCCGAGCTGTGCTCCAGCCGGCGGCAGGGTCTCAGATCTGCAGCCCAGGGCCACGTGCCACTGCGTGGCCAGCTTGTCGGCGGACGTGGCCGAGATTCTGGGCGGACTGCGGCTGCCTTGCTCATGTCTGGAGGCCAGGGATTTCAAGGTTAGAGAAAATACATCTCACTTAAAGCCCTGCTGGGCAGGACCGTAAGACAGCAGTTCCTCACCCACAGCTTCAAAGGTCACCGAATCCAGGGTGCTAGCAAATGTGCCCTGGGAATGTAGCTGCCATTGAGGGCTGGGCAGCGGGAGCCCCTTCTTGAGAACGCAGGTGGGCAGGCGGCATGGCCCACGGGCCCTTCCAATCCTTGAATTGGAGCGAAGGAGCCGGATTGGCCTTTGTCCCAGGGAATGGATGGTCATTGTCTCAAAGGACACTCACAGGAGTTATAATGACACCACATAGGACTAAAAGGCACAGTGTTCAACAAGAATCCCCTTGCGAGGCCCTGGCTCAGTGCAGCAGCCGGGGGCTGAGGAAGCTCCATGGCGGTGAAAACGGCTGCAGCTTAACGGGGCGGGAAAGTCGGCCCCGAGCCCCAGAGACAGCCCCTTCTTCCCTCCAGAGCAGGACGGGCTCCAACAGGTGCCTGCTAAGCTCAGAGGGCCCATGGGTCCCTCTGCCACAGGCCTGTCCACATGGGCACCGTGGCTGCATGTGTGCGGACGTGCACAGGTAACTTGTCCCTCGAGTTCTCTGATCCCAGATGGGAAGGGACACTGCTGAGTGGCCCCGCCTGCAGGTGCCTTTGATGCAGACGATCATCTTGGACTTTACAACCTGAGCCCGCTTGGGGGTGAGACGGAGGATCTGGGGACAGGGTGAGGGTCTCCCGCCTGCAGGTCGGCAGGCCGACGTTGCCGGCTCCCGTTGCGGTCCCAGGCCGACTGCAGGTAACACGCGGGACGTGGTCAAGCTGTGCTGCACCCACTCCGGCCGAAGCCACGGCCTGGCAGCCCCTCTTCTTACGCCCTGTGGGCCCTGCAGCCAACAGGGGACTGGACGGCTCTGCTGCACAGAGTGGGGAACAGGGAAGGAGGGGCTGGCCCGGTGCTGGGTGGCGTCGAGGGCAGCAGACACGAGCTGCCCCAGGGTGCCGGGCCCTGGCTCCTGACTCACGGAGCCCTGAGGGGTAACGACACGGTTCCCGTTCTAACCCGCTGGGGTTCATTACCAGCCACAGCGAAGTTTCTCGGCAGGAAGGGTTGACTCACGTCGCCGGACGCTAGGCCACCTCCATCCTCCCCCCAACAATTGTAAAGGTTTAACACCTGTTAGTCGTTTGCACGGTAAGAAATGCAAGGGTTTCGTGACATCTCAACGACTCCTCTGACCTAACGGTACCGCCTCACCCACTGACGCACCAGAACGATCTGCAAACGGAAATACCCGATTCGAGGCGGGCACTTCTGGTGCTTTTCTCAAGCAACTTCCTCTGCGGCCGCGCAAGGGGCAGCACTGCCCTCCCGCTGCCGGCTCCTCGCTCGCCATGCGCAGCCCTGCCTGGTCCCGGGAGGTCCCGGACGCCGAAAGCAACGTTTAGTGCGCAAGCTTTAAATAACTCGCCACGTTAACGCCATGAATGTAAGCGAGACCTAAAATCCATCACTCAGGGCCCACCAAAGCCCCAAGCTGTGAGGAAACGCCACTCATCAATTTAGATTAAACCGCGGCTTGGTAGCAATTATTTACCAACAAAGATTTACCGACGGCATTAGGGACCGGGGGTCTTCACCAGGCAAATCAGTCTTTGCTTCGAGTTCGAGGGACTGGCTGGGCAGAGGGGACTAGCCCAGGGATCACGATGACGGGGGTGGGGGAGGGTAACACACGCCAAGGAGCCGGGCGGCTGTGGGCTGTCCACACGATGACCAGGTCATGGCTGGCACAGACATGGCCCACGGGGCTTCTCCCGGGGGCCACATTTCTCATCTGCGGTAACAGCCACCACGGCCGCGCACACGCGCACTTGACAGGGAGCTGAGGACTTAGGGGTACAAACTGAGCGGTCCTGCTGCCCTGGAGGGGCGCCAACTGCCACCTAATTACCAAGTTTAAAAGGCAACATTGTTTCCATGGTTATTAAAATACCCACATCAGATCAGGAACGTTTCATGTTTCCACTTCTGAAAATAAGAAACCCTTATTTTCAGGGACGTTGACGTCCTTTTCCGGTTCTCTAGTGAACGCCTGTCCACGGCTCCCTGCCGGCATCCGCGTCCTCGACACTTCTGGGCGGGTTCCCACGGCAGCAGGTGGAGGGGGAGGAGTTCCTAAGCTGCTGGGGAGAAGCTGGCATCTCTGGGACCCAGAGCATGAGCACCCTTCACAGTAGTTTCTCGTTTGCGACTTGTACCTGGACCAAGATCTTTCCTGGGTCCTGTGTTAAACTCGTGGTTTCCTCAGGCTTAACTGACGTAAAACCAAACGAGAGGAGCATATTCCGGTGGGAATCCACTGGGAGCTGGGGAAGCGAACGGGGGGCTGGTCCACAGCAGGGCTGCCTCCTGCCCCCGGCTCCCACGGGACGAGGGTCCCTCCCCCAAGTCCCCACTCCTCCGGAACGGAAGCGCGGCCATCCCCCTCGCCACGCCGCACCCAGCCCATCGATACACACGGAGCCCGTCCAACTCTGAAGCAGGTTCACGTCGACGCACATTCACTTCCACGTTTTCCAGGAATCGAAGGCGAGCAGCCCAGCTCCTGGTGCTGACAGCGACATGTCCCCATGTTCCCGGTGAGCTGGGGAGGGCAGGGCAGCCCGGGCAGGGCACCTGGCCTGTGGGCCTCACAACTCATCCGCCGCTGTTACTGTCGTGGGGGAAATGGCTTCTGGAGGAAGACGACAGAGGGATTTAGGCGGGTCAGTTTAGTCACTGGGTCATCACTGAGCGCCTCCTACAAGGGGACAGGGCAGTCCCATCTTCCGGGGACAGGGGGACACAGTACTGACAGCTTGTTGGGAGACGAACGCTGCAGGACAGGTGAGAGGAGTGGAAGGGGCTGAACGGCGTCCCCTGCCAGAGCCACCTGTTCAAGTCCCAACTCCCAGGGCCTCACAGCCACTCGTGTGAGAAATAATCCCAATTACCTGGTCGCCCCAGATCTTCTCCCAGTGGAAAACGTACAGCAAATTCGCATACGTGACGCTTAGATGTGAGGTTTGGAAAAAGTCGATGGCCCAACGTGGCCAGCACACGCGGGCTTCTGCCACCAAGGCGCCGTTTTAATTTTCTGTCTAGTTTAAAGGGATCCCACGGGGACAGCAGGGAGCCTCCTTAACTGAACGCCTTTTAAAAAAACCAGCACTATCTGCCCGCGCAGCCCTCCTCCGGCGGGTCCATTAAACCGCGGACCGAGGCTTTTCTCCCAGCTTGCTCTGCTCCCGGTGGGGCTCGGGGAGGGGCGGGGGGACCGGAGATGATTCTGGATCTTTAACCAGCTCCCTCGTGACCCCTCCCGTCCCTGGTTAGTCATATTTCTGTCGTTCTGCCAGGTTGTAGGGTACAAAGGGTTACCCTGTAATTGAGCTGTCAGCATCTCCAACGATCCCATAAAGCCCCGATTATGCACGGCGGGGTTAGTGACACTCTTGTTATTGCCGGTGCCCTATTTGCGAAACCCAAACCTGCCCCACACACAGGTCAGCTGACCCGCACGACCTTCCTGTCATTAGCCGCGTCTCTTCCTACCTCACCGCTGAGAAAATCACACGGCCCGGGCTTCAAAGCGCCGGCCGGGGCTGGATTCGACCAGGAGCTAATCACCCACAAATCCAGCTCAAATGGCAATAATTGGCTAAACTGGTCCCCTCTCCAGAGCGCAGCAGTAATTTGGGATAATAAAGAAAAGAATTATTCAGCTAACTGCCCTGAAATGTATGCTTTGTGACCGACACACTTCACATTTTAATAATGATGGACACAGAATATAATTTAATACTGTGTCAGCTGAGTAATGGGACCAAGAACAATGGCAGGGAAGGGAGGGGAGCCTGGTGGGGTTTTCCCCCCTCCTTTAGAATGGACTCTGGACTCCGGGTAACGCTGGAGAGATTCACACTTTGAGCAAGGCCTGCCTGGGGTTATTAAATCCCAACCAGAACCAAATGCATTCAAAACACAGGCAGGAAGAAGGAATGAAACTAGTACGTACCGGGATCTTGAAATGGTAGCAATAATAAACTCAAAAACAACCTCCCTCATCCGAAGGAAAGGAAAAGAATGGAGACCCAGGAAAATGGCCCAGAGGATTGACAGCTCCTCTCTTGATGTTTCTAGTTAATATTATCTCTTGATTGCCTCGTTTTTCTTCCCTTTCACCCTGCCGCTAGCTGTCACAAGATCTTCCGCAGCGGAGATGACAGAATCTGCACTTAATGGCTGCGGGTTCCACCTCTGCGGGCTGCGCCCCCCAATGCTGACCGTCCCCTGGGGACTGAGACGCTCGATGGAGCAGAGCCGCTCCAGCCCCTCCGGGCGCCCACCCTGGCCTCCCACCCGTCACCCTGGAGGCCAGAACCACAGACGCACCCAACGGGAGGGCGTGCTCCCTGGTCTGGAACCAACTTCGGCTAAGCCTGTGCAATTTCTCCTTCCGTGAAAGAAAATTAAACTGAATTCAATCTCCTGCCCAGGAAGCTGGAGCTCCCAGGTGCCCCGGCGGATGCAGAGTAAGGCCAGAGCCCTTCACGCGACTGTGGGCTCGTCACAACACACAGGCGCTCTGCGCAAGGACACGGCAGAGATAAACAGCTGAAATCCTGCAGCTGCTTCTTTTTTTTTTTTAATTTTATTTCATTATTTTCAGAAAGAGGGGAAGGGAGGGAGGCAGAGAGGGAGAGAGACATCAATGTATGGTTGCGTTTCATCTGCCTCCAGCCACAGACCTGATTGGAGACCTGGTTTGCAACCTTGTTATGTGCCCTGGCTGGGGAATCGAACCTGCGACTTTTGGGTTCGCAGGCCGGCACCTTAACCACTGTGCTACCAGCCAGGGCTGCAGCTGCTTCTTGTTCACACAGCGATCCCAGAACGCAGCCACCATCACAAAGACCACACACGCTCAGCGGAGTCCTGGCCGGCGGCTCAGCTGGCTGGAGCGTGTGTCCTGTAACCCAAAAGGCCATGGGTTTCATCCCCACAGGGCACCTATGGAGGTTGCTAGGTTCGACCACTGGTCAGGGAGTATGGGGGAGGCGACTGATCGATGTTTCTCTCTCTCTCTCTCCCTAAAATCAATAAATACATCCTCAGCCTAAAGCCCGGCCACGGGACGCACCGGGGCCCCAGTGGTGGGAACCGGGGCCCCAGTGGTGGGAACCATGGCCATGAACGGCAAAAGGTGTCGTGGATATTAAGTAATTCTGCAGGCCACACGAGCAGCGAGAGGGAAGGCCCTTACCAGGGCTCCAGCCCCAGCATCACCCACCGGCAGGTGCACACTACATAACCCTCCATCTGCAAAGGTCGAGGTCGCCCGTCTGCGCTGAGACATCCCGAGGCTGGATCCACCCGCCCAGTTGTGCTGCGCAGGTGGCTCCTCCGGGAACTGGGGCCTGAGAAAGCCCCACCAGGGCCCGGCCCAGGGCGCTTCCTTCGGGGTGGAGGCAGAGACACAGCATGGGACAGGGAGGGGGGACGAGATGCGGACCGGACCAGGGCTCCCACTGGGGAAATAGAACGGGGGGGCCATCCTCGCTTTCCTTCAGGTTAAGCAAGGAAAAACGTTTGTACAAACAGTCATGTTTCCATTTCAGGCCCAGACACATTCCAGGGATGACACCCCTTGGCAGGGGGCCCTGCCATGCGAGTCCGTGCAGCTTTCGGACACAGCGCCTGCAGCCTCTGCAGAGGGGAGGAGGAGACAGCTGAGGACGCACACGGTGTGCAAAGGTGCCCCTACGAAGACTATGATGGCCACCACCACTGCTGCTACTCAATTCCTTGGAAGTCTAACGCCGCCATGGACTCATGAGAAAGGAAAAAAAATGAAGGATTAGGAAAACTGAAGGGAAAAAGATTGTCGAGAAAGCACGTGTACTCAGTGTCATGTTCTAGGCCATGTGTGGAGCCAGCAGAACTGTCCAGGACAGCAGGGTCCCCGGTGGCCCTGAGGCGCTAGTGCGTCCCTTCTCGTTTTGTGGAGGTCACTTGTCAGGCGCTCCGTCTCTAGGCAGTTCGAGCTCTCCATCTGTGACAGGAGTGACCGAGCTCCTGGAAGGTCCCTGGGACACCTAGGTTCCCCTTCCCCCACTGGTCTTCCACACCTGAGATGGCAGGAGCACGTATCCAGATCCCAACATCCTCTCCACCAGCTTCAGTGGAGGAAATGCCAGGGGGCTGAGGTCGGGATCAAACGGGGACACGTACGTGCTTCTCCACACAGCTCCGTGTATGCAAAACCAAGCAGGTCATCCCCGGAGTCACTGCCTTGGGGGCTGGGACTCGTGTACGACAGGCCACCAGTCTACGTACTGACAACAATCAGCTCCTCTGCCCGAACCTGTCTGGAACCAGGGAAAGGAAGTCAGCCATTGGCAGCTCATCCCCAAATCACAGCAGGGGTGACCAGCGGACGTACACAGTGCCCGTGGGTGACGGGACGGTGGGTGTGGGACAGCTTGGATGTGCTTCCCTTTCCACCGAACATCCTCTAGGAATGTCCTCTCTGCCCCAACAGGGACAGACTGTGGTCACCCTCCATGAGAAACATGTATCTGAATGGGCAAGCCTATGACACCTGACTAATGCAAAACATCTGGGTGAAATTCTTAGCAGCAAAAATGCACCGTGAAAAGGAACACATCCAACAGGCCGTACCTTATTTCACCCCAAAGTCTTCAAAACCTATGCAGGAAAGAAGATGAAGATAAGAGTCCAAAACAATCCTTCGATTCATCACATTAAAAAATAAAATGACTCCAACGGCCTCACTCTGGAAGTTGATTGTTAATCAGGACAATTTAATGATGAAACACTGCAAATATTGTGTCAGCAGGTTAAAAATGGCCTTGTTGTTTCAATGTAAGAATCACTTAGTATATACTATACATAAAGTATTGTATTTCATGCCCCATTTACTGTAACATATTAGTAGGTTCAGCCATCAAGTAACAATTGTTTCTTTGCAGGGCTCCCATGCTGGGGGGTGGGGGTGGGGTGCAGTGGAGAACAGCCCTGTGAGGTTCTCGGGGGCTGGCACGTGTGCAGAGGCTGTGCCCCCCGTTCATTCCATTGACCCACCAACATTAACGGAGACTTGATTTTGGGTGGTAAACATACATGTCATCCATGTACAGATGATGTATCACAGAATTGTATACTTGAAACCTATAGAAGTATAATCTTTTCTTACACACACACACAAAAAAGGCTTTGAGAGAGACCGGAACGGAGAAAGAGAGGGAAAGAAACATCCATCAGTTGCTTTTCCCACACCTTCAACCGGAGACCTGGCCCACAACCCAGGCATGTGCCCCGACTGGGGACTGAACCCACAATCCTGCAGTTAGCAGACCGGCACTCAATCCACTGAGCGACACCAGCCAGCGAAAAACCTATATAATCTTATTAACCAAAGTCACCCCAGTAAATTAGAGGAAAAAAAAAAAAAAGTATCACATGGTTATGGTTTAGCAAATACAGTCTTGGTGCGTACTTTTTTTCAATGCAACTAACTGAAGGATTGTTTACCAGGTTTTTCCTCAGTAGATTATTTATGGTTACTCAGACTGGCCAGCAAAGCCTCTCCCCAGTTATTTGATTGAGTCACTTTACCACTAAAATACCAGAAATTTTTTTAAGGAGAAAGATTGCTACTACCTCTTCGCAAAGAAATTTACAATCTTTAATTATAAAATGCTTAAAACTTGACTTTTTACATTAAAAAAAAAATCCAAAACAGAATAAGACAGGCAAGGATATTCATTTGTTGGAGTCTCTTTTACTCACTGGTATCCTAGAAATATGAGACTCGTACTTCTCTCTGACGGAGAGAGTAGAAGGTGAGGGGAGACGCTAGAGATTGTAAACTGTGTAATCAGAAAAAGCCAACTTTTACATAATGATCCCATAAACCACCACCTTAAGTTAAAAAAAAAAAAAGGTAACTACAACTCATGGCTTCAAGTTCCCAGAGCTAGGGTCACAGGATGCAGAAGGCTCTCTGTGACAACTCCCAGCAGCTCAGAACTGCATTTCCCTTTTCACCTTGGCTGCCAGGGTGCTCTCATTTCATTGTCTCGGAGGGAACATTTTCTGGTATCGTGCGCTTTCCTTTCTGGACTGGCACCTCACTTTTTATTTTACAGAGTACCTGGGTTTCTTTCAGTCTGGGATGAAACTTGGAAGATGAAAAACATCTGCGAGGAAGGTTAACTGCTCAACTTAGCCTTACTCAGGACACGGGAAAACAGCTGAGGAGCAGGCTGGGGTCCCCGGGCAGAGGCAGCTGCTGCAGCCACACACGGGCCCCACCAGCTGGTGACGGCACACGGGCCAGCCCGGCGTGGTCCTGGAACCTGAACTGATTGTCACTTCCTGCTGCCTGAGGCTGCCCCACTTTGGGATGGAGGCACTTAAGGCTTTGGAACCGCATGCGCACAGAGCTGGATGTTTCTCCTTCCAAGGGTGAAATGTATTCAGCAGATACAAATAATGCCTTTGGGGGACGTCCAGGCATTCTGAACAAATGCAAGTCCTGGCACCAAGCAGCTCCAGTGTCTGGGTTCAGCCAGAAACACCAGGAGAAATGGGAATTGAGAAGTTAAAAAAAAAAACTGCTCAGAAAAAGCACCAAACTACAAGGTGTTGACTGGCACAGGGCCCCATGTTCAAAGGGGTGGAACGGCAAACAGGCTTCGAGAGTCTAGGATGTGGCTCCAACCCGCAGTAGCACACTGTCCCTCCCCAGAGCAAAGGGTCGGTCCCGGTGTGGGGGCGGCGGAGGCTTGTTTAACTTCTTCGAGAACTTCCCGTAGGTGGGGAGGGAGTTAATACAGGAAACCGCATGTATAGGAAAATGCACGGTGCCCAGAGTACGGCTAATGGAACTTGATGCTGGCTTTAATTTTAATGAAGAAAGTTGCCACTAGCAACAAAACTGTCAGCGGCCGCAGAGCACCATTAATAAAGACGGAGGCAACATTAGAGCCGGGCGTCAGTACAAAAGGTTCCCCCGCTTCACGCTGTGCTAAATTGGCTGCCCAATTTTTCTTAAGTGTCCATTCTATTTAGAAGACAATTTATTAATTTTTGCCATTCATTGTCAGTTGACAGGCCATCATTTTGTAGCCCGAATTTTAGATGAAAACTAATTGAAAAGACTGGCAGTATTTATGAGGGGTATTATTTGTCAATTACAGCAGGAATGCTCCTCGCCACCACCAACTTTGAGGCCGCGGGGCTCGGGGAGTGAGGACCGTTGCTGCCGGCATTATAATGCGAGTCAGTCTCTCCACGCACGTCAGCCCATCAATTTCACGGCATGGCAGGGAGGGGACCACCTTACCCATCAGGTGGACCTTCCGTGGTGGATGGACACATTGCAACTTCTGACAGAGGCCAAGTGCACATCAAGCCATGAATACCCATGAGTACACGTAACTGCATGCCACATATAATTCCCTGTGGAATCATTTTCATTCATTCCTTCCCATCATTCCTGGTAAGAGTCCTAATAACTGCTTAAAAGGTCTGCTTTCTTAATTTTGTAGTTTTAAAATAACTTCCCCACAAATTACAAGATTTCAAACACATTCAAGTAAATGTATGCATTCTCCCTATCATTTTGCCAACTTGATGGCTCAATGTTTCTATTAAATAAAGAACACTAAGCCTTATCTTCTATAAGGAAAAATGCTATTAACTGGTAGAAAGCTTCCCAGAACTTTGCTGAAATGTGATGAACAGATTTTCTCAAAAAATGTTAGGTGGATAGCTCTAGCACTACCTTCCAGTTTAAAACGAATGCTACGGAAACCCTGGGTCAAACAGTGACCCACTCACCAACTCCAGAACAGTGAACCGATCACCATGTGATAGGCTCGAACCTCAGTTTCCGTTCTGCAGAAACACCGATGACAGAATCTGCTGAAGATGGCTGAGCAGTCTTTGAGTTACATTCAACCTGCATTCATACCAAGTTTAAGACTTGAGGCCTTAAGATGAGCGGCTCCTCACAATGACAACATAAAAGGAAGCGATACACAGTAGTGGCGGCTGGTGATTACCTTGTCCCCCACCACAACCACGAGAATTCCCCGAGATCGCCCAAGGCCACTTGCCCGGCCCCACCCCATGGTAAACACGTGGCCCAGATCAGGTGTGTGAGGATGGCCCTCGGCAGGCCTCGGGGTTCTCCCGCACTTTTCACTGGAAAACCTTCTTTATACCCGATTGACTCCCCAGTGACTTCTGTGCTACGCTCCTGGAAAGCAGCTCCAGGCCCACAGAGCACATGCTTGTCTGCTGGTCCTTCTTACAGCTGACCTTGCACTTGCTGCTGTCTGAGCCAGCAGGCACACCAAGGTCTCTTCTTGTTGGCACTGGGCAAAGACTATTTTCTTGTGCATAAAACCCAAAAAATTCTGTGAGCCGCTAGGAACCAGAACGAACCTGAGCGAGTGACTAGTGATGCTGCATTAACAGGACAACCGAGCCTATTCCTGGTTCTGAGACAGATGCCCTGGGGAATGCAGCAGCCTCTGGGCACCGGGCAGCCACTGAGGGCACACGGGCCCCGCTCTGGGTGCCCGTCTCCAATTCAGGCGGGCGGCCTTGGACTGGAGGACTTGCCCCAGTGACCCACCATCATGGTGTTTCATGAAAGCGCAGGGTCTGAGATGTGTCTTCACAACACTGAACCTGGAGTTCAGGGCACTGAATCAAAAGAAAAGGAAGACTGGTAACTACGTACGAGTAAACCTGGAGTCACTCCAATTGGATTTAGTAAAATTCAACTTTTATAACTTTAAAATTTATCCAAGATAAAATAAACTTCATGAGGTTTGAAAAAATGGTCAATCTGTGAATGACTTCATAACAGTGACTAAAAATAGTGATGATATGCAAATAAAAAGCAGCAAAGAACTGCGAATTTCCGGAAACATTTACTTTAAAAATACGCAAATAATCGAAATTGAAGTGTCTCCTGTACTATCAACTGACTGATATATCCTGGTGACCACCTAGATGACCACACTCACCCTCGTCACCCCCACCCCCGCAGGCCCGAGCTCTGGTCTGCAGACCCTGACGTATGGATGTCCACCTTTTCTTTCTTTACGCTTTCCCATCTTTCCTGCTTTTCTCCTCCTTCACACACAGAGGGAAGCCTCCACAGGACGCCCTGGTTTAACAGAATGGTTGACGTTTCAGAAGTAACAAGGATAGAAGGAAGAACCCAAAGGCTTGTCCGGGCGAACCCGCCACCAAGCGAGAGGAGACGAACGCCCGGGCTGCGGCTGGGGTCACCGTCTCAACTTGCTGGCTCCTAAAGGAAAGATGACGAAAGACCTAGTTCCCGTAATCGCCTCCATTAACATCCACGTGCAAAAAGGGAAGAGTGAAGCAGAAAGAAAACCAGCCTTTCCTGAGATGCCACCACGAGTCTCCTTCCACCCGCTCACCGTGATGTCCCCCAGCTTAGCAGCGGATGCCGGCAACGTGCCAACAGGCTGAGACGCTTCCATGCTGCGCCCAGGGCGTGGCTGTGGCAGGACCAGGCCCACAGTGGGCTTCAGCGTCCTCCGTCCACCGAGGCCCGGCCTGGAGCAGACTCCCAGGGTGGCCACCCGCGGCCACACCCGCCGAACCAGCTGTGGGGCTCGGTGCTGCTCTGCAGCTCCAATTGCAGCGGACGGTGGGGAAAAGGGTTCTTTGGACCCGTCTGCGAGGAAGGGCAGACCAACCCCTGGAAAGTGAAACTGACGAGAGTGGCCCATTGGGTACCACTTGGAGAAGGGACCTCAGGGGCCACCTAAGGGGAGGTGGCCAGGAAGACACACCTTCTCTGCCCAGGGCTGACAGGTGGCTGAAGGGGCAGGGTTGCAGGGCTCGGAGAAGGAACACAGTCCCTGAGGTGCGACAGTGTCAGCTTGTGGACCTCGAACAGGGGGAGCCTGAGCTGCCCAGCACTTGACCAGGCCTGGCCATCTTGGCAGCCATGGCCTCGTGGGAGGGGACCCCAAGATGTCTGAAGACACAGGAAGGCAGGTCGGGTGGGCATGTGCTCCACAGCGCAGTTCCACGTTCGGGCGTTGTGACAAGGGAGTGCCGCACGTTGGCCTCCATCGTTCCCTGAGGCCATCCTTCTATTCCTCAGCTTCTCCAAGGACAGCCCGGGTCTGGCCCACTTACCTAGTATTTGCTTCATTAAGAAATCGGAGTCAGGGCAGCACCAGGCATTTCGGTAAAGCTGATGAAGAGAGCAGTGCCGACTAGGAATTTTGCCTAAAAACGCTATTCCCGAATCAATTCTGAGAGCAACCTGCATTTGCGTCTAACCAAACCCAAGGCAAACTAACCACCATCGGCTCTCCCACCAGTCCATCCGTCGGTGGGCCCCCCACCCCCGAAACGGTACGCGTTTGTTCTGTAAACCCAGCACTTGTAAACGCACTGCCACGCCTTCCTCCCTAAATGAGGCTGAGTACCACCTTCGATCTGAGTGAATTTTTATTAACATTCAAAATCATTCTCCAGTCATGCTGCCTGGTAAAACATTCTGGCTTTGAATGTTGAATAATGGCCAAGGGTCTTGGAAAGTGACGCCTGGGGTAGCTACGTGGGGAAACCACATGGCTCGCCTGTCCGCAAGGCCAGACAGCGCGACCCCTGGGAAGGCCCGTCCCCTTGAGTCCGCCCTGTCCCTGCCAGGCAGAGGGACTTGGGTGCACCTGCCCAGGGGCCAACTGAAGGAACAATTCAAGCCGCAGGCAAGCTGATACCACAAGCCCAGAATTCTCACTCGGCATCAAAAGCAGCAGCGATGCCACACCCCTGCTCCCTAAACCGTCCCTCACTTAACTCTGACCTCTGACCAGAGGAGGGACAGCTCCCCCCGCCCTGTGCCGTCCGAGAGATGCACATTGCTCAGTTCTGGCGCCTGCCTTTTTCTCCATGGCCTCCACTGCAGACACGCAAAGCTCCAAAACGGGGGCTTCTTTTCTAAAGGTCCTCGAAGAACGGGCACGCTCTCACCGATTTCCTCCCTTTGTGGAGGCAGCTGCAGGGCCACAGAAAGGGCCCTTTTGTGAGTTGCCCAACTTTCCGGAGGCCTCCGCCTGCTGTAACCTCTTTGTTCGCAAGTGTCAGAGATCAGCGTGGCAGTGACGTGGGGACAAACGCCCGGCCTACAAGCTATCGGCCGATCTGCGTCCGGCGCCTGCCCGCTCCCACCGCTCATTCATCACGGCCGGACAGCTGGCTGATTGCACGCCTCCCCGCACAAAGCAGGCTCAGCTGACCACCCCTGGGCGCTGGCCGCGGGGAGGGCTGGTGGCCGCCCCAAGCCCGAGATAAGTGCTGGCAGTCAGTCAGCGCAAGGACAAAGAAGGGCAGGCCCTGGGGAGAGAAAGGAGATAAAAAAAAGATTCCTCACCACTGCTTTATCTGATGAGGGTTATGGCTAATTAATTATAAACTCAATTACCTAACCCTTACTTCAGCAGTCTCTATTCATTAAGAGATAAAACTTGACTGACAGCTAACTTTCCCGGGCACACAGCCACCCCATCAGCCTGGCTTCCCTTCAGACGCGCTCACACCCAATTTCCTACAAGCATCTCCAAAGGCACCCACACCCATCAGGCGCTTGACAAGGCCGGCCTGTCTCCCTCCCCAGCCGGGGCTCCTCTGTGGCGCCAGGAGGGCCCGGCACTGGCCAGGGCCTGCACCAGGCCAGCGGCTCGCGCACGTGCCCCTTCCCAGCCCCGCGTCCGCACGTGCTCCGCGGCCCGTCCACCTGGCGCCGGCTGCACAAGGTCTTCATTCCTGCCGAGTCATCTCCCCGTCGAACGGGAAGACACGAACACTCAGGGGGTTTGATTTTTAACCAAACCCTCACCCCCGCCCCGGCCGAGGCTCTGCCAGGCCCGGCAGCCTGCCCCCTGCCCCCTGCCCCCGCCCCGGAGTCGGACGCGGACGCTGGCAGGCCCGGCTTGTCAGTGGGCTCCATTCAGCGAAGGTTGTTAATCTCGGCCACCCTCTCCGCTTTGCCCACTTTAATGTATTTTCATGTCTATAAGTTCTTTTAATAAGCTGGGAGGGTCTGGAGAGAAATACTTCAGGTTTCCTCACTGCTCTTCACCAAAATTACCTCTGGCTCCTGCAGAGGAGATGGCAGCGAGGCATCCAAACACCGGCTCTGTTTCTCACCAGAGCCCCACGCGCGGCACAGCCGCTGTTTTTCACCGCGAGCATGGAACGCGCTTCCCGCCCCCTGGTCCTCCGGCCACGTGCTCCTGCACTGGACTTGCCCAGGGGCCTTCCAGGTGGTCTGGCACTGGGCCCAGGGTTGACCTGCTGGGGTCTGAGGCCTGCGGTGGCCCTGCCCCCGCATCCTGGCCTTGATGCACACGCTCCCAGGTGGGCAAACCGAGGGCGCTCTGGAATGGCAACAAGAGTGGATGACGCAGTTTGCCTTAGAAATCCCTGAAACCAGCACTGTCCTGTGGCGCCCTGCGGAAGGGTGAGATTACGGGGAGGGATGAGATGGGGACCGGGGCCAAGAGGGTTGGGGGGTGCCTGCCCAGGGCTGGGCCTTGCCTGGGTGCTCCCCTCAGGGTGCCCCCCCAAGCCCAAACCCCATGTGTTCTTGTAGCCCTTCTCCCTCCTGCAGGCTGTGAAGAGCAGCAGGACACCCAGGGGGTGCTCCCGAGTGCCACTGTCTCCAGGCACCCCCACCAGGCCACACACTCAGAGGTCCTGAGCAGCCCGGGCTAACCAGCTGAGGATGCCTACAGGCCAGGAATCCAGACACGGAGTGTCCCCGTGAGTACCAGTCCAGCCCACACCCTGCCTGGGGACCCTCCGTGGGTACCCATCAGGGGAAGCAACACTATGTGAGCTGGAAGACCCTCAGTCTTCTTGAACACAGCCTTGCCATCACCCCAGCCCCTAGCAGGCCAGTTTGCAAAGGGACAGACCTGCAAGCCCACTGACGGCCGGAGACAGGCCTGGCAATGGGGACTGTTGGGGGGGCCACGGACTCCCCAAGTCTGCAACACAATCAAGTCTCCAGTGTCCATGGCGGCGAATGCCCACAGGGCAGGGACCTCATGGAGACCCAGGGCGATCATGAACATATACGTTCTCCAGGCAGCAGCCATTTTTGGTTCCTCAGGTGCTGCCATGCGGAGCCCTCTGCCACTGGCCTGCTAGAACGGCTTCGCTGTCCAGGGGTCCTACCTCTGAGAACTTGACAAACATCACTGATGTGTAAAATAAGGAAGAGAGACAGCAGTTAACCTCTTGATATTCCTACTGCACTTGAGAAAAGCAGAACCTATCACTGAGGCCTGTGAATGGGCCCTTGGTCTGGGGTCAGAGGACGCTCCTCCTTCCTGTCTCTGCCTCTTTAGCCCACACCTGGAGCCACATGAGTCTTCACGGTCATGTCATTCACCTGGGTCGTGAGTGTTACCCATATGGCGGGAACAGGGGTGGCTGGAGACAGGGTTGCATACCCCCTTGGTCGAGGGCTGGGTGACACATGCACTAGAAGGTTTGGAAGCCCCAGCGGGGCCAGAGGGCGTGCGGAAGGTAAAGCAAATAACGCCCTGGGTCCTGGAGATGGCGGGGCAGTCAGGGAGGAGACGTGCACGCCTGCCCAGCAGGTCAACAGCCAGCAGTGGGCAGCCTCCCCTGAGGACGCCAGTCGGGGGCAGAGACAGGCCAGAGCTCCGAGGCTGAGCGCGGACAGACAGGGTGGGGGAGGATGGGCATGGGGGGGGTGGGCACAGGGGAAAGGCGGAATTTGGGCTTGTTCACGCCGTCCACACCTGCAGGAAGACACCCTCTCCGATCTGTCTGGCAGCAAGGAAGACAGGGAGCCGTCCACGAGGAGTTGATTACAGCCGCACGTGGACTCAGAACGGGCTCTTGTTGGTCCATGGAAGGGAGCCATTGCAACTTTTCCTGGAAAATTATATTCTAAACCCTTCACGAGGTGGACCTCGTCCTTTTTCTGGGAAAACTTGATGGCAGTCTTTAGTATTCACTGGCATAATTAGGACTGCAGTTAATTTCATTAAATTCTCTTGCTGCTAAATGAAGCAGATTATGAGACATCTTTTATTGCAAGGCGTGAAATTACAGCCTGTCAGCTGCCAATGGTGGAGGAGACTAATGAGTTACAGGGTAAATAACCAGAATTAACCAGCCAATTTAACGCAGCGCCATGGAGCAAAGTCATTTTCACTCGGCGCTTTAAGCAGTACGTGGCCAGGGTACCCCTGCAGCCCCCGCGCCACTTTGGGGTCCATGAAGACGCCGAACACCGGGGACACAGGGGCGGTCCCTGCTCTCCACATGGGACAGGCACTCGGAGCCCAAACGAGAAGCTCCCCCAGCGGGCGCGGGCGTGCCGAGGCGTGACTGGGTTCTCGAGCGCCCCTGTGCGGTGGGCATGGGATGCAGCGGTCATGCCATCGGCACCTGCCTCCCGAGGAGTCACCTCACTGCGGACGCCACAGTCGGTGGGTTACTTCCCCTTTTTGCTAAATCCAACTCTATTTATAGAGAAAAGGTTTTCTAACCATGTCTGATACGACTCGGCAGAGGTGTTTAATGGCTCCAGGGGTCAGAAGGCCGCTCTCTGCCCAAGTGCGGCCTCATCCATGTTCCTGTACTGAGGACAGACTCCCCAGACTCCCAGGGGCCGCGCTGGGGACCAGGGTAGATGACAACCTGGCCACCCCCTACAGTGGCTCAATGCCCGTGCGCAGCTTTGCTAGGTGAGCTAAAAGGTGCAGGTCTCATCGGAAGTATCAGAGATGGTTTCATGTTCAAGGGTTTAGCATGGCCCCGCCCCCACGGCATTACCAGACGGTGACTCTACAGGACCTTTAACGTTCTGAAGTGACTGGTAAGGCCACCTGGTGTAGGGCAGTTTGTCAGCTCTGCCCTGGGGGACGAGAAACAGGAAGCGTGGCTTCAGGGGGTGCGCCCCACAGCCGCTGCGTTGGCTAACACGCCCAGGAAAACCCCGGTCTGGGGCTCTGTGCTCACAGCCCGAGGGCAGGGAGAACGCCAGCAGAGGTGGCCGCATTGCCTGTGAGCATCAAAAATATCAGCAATCGCCTGTTTCATAAAACGAGTTTAAATCACTACGAGCGTGGCTTCAGGTAACTCAGTTTCAGTGTAACCCTGTCCTATCGTTTCAGAAATGCGAATTTAACAGAGGACATACATAGTGCGACATGAATTTCATCATGAGTTGTTTTCTTCTGAACAAAATCGAAAGCAAGTGGTGGGGATGGAACCAGGGCTCCCCACTGGGGATGGCGGCCAAAGCCAGAACAGAGCAGCACACGCTGGAGACCAAGATGACCAAAGGTCTCTGTGTCAGCTTCCTCTCTGATGCCATGACCGTTTGTGACTGCAAGTGCCTTTTCTTCCCCAGTGCTGGCCTTAGTCAAGCAAGCCCCCTTCCTCCAGCACCCACTCAAGCCCTCGAATCTCAGAGCGGACTCTCCCGTACTTCTCTGGAGGCAGGGGCCCCTGGGCGCTGGCCCACTATGGGCGGGCGACCACCTGCCACCCTTTTGCTCAACACGTGCAACCTGGGAAACTTGGATCCGAGGTCCTTAACCTTGTGGGCAGGTGGGGGTGGGGGGCACACCCGCTGGGAAACTGGGGCACCTGGACACGGCCACCGTTCTGTCCACCTGGGGCTCAGAGGGTCTACGAGCTTCCAGGTAGGACGACAAAGGGCTTTCCTCAGGTCCGCCTTTCTCCGAGTCCTAGACCCAAGGTGCCTGCCGTCCCAGAAACGCTTCCCAGATGCTGCTGGAGAGAAGCGCACCTGTACACTGAGCCAGGTGTGCACACCTGATGGAACACAGGTTCCTAGGACGAAACAGAGGTTCAGCCTCGACAGGCCCGTGCGCTGGGCCGGCTCCCTGGTGTGGGAGCTGGAGTCACTCAACCTTGGACGGGCTCTGGCATGAGAGCCGTGATCGGCACCAGTGGGGCAAGCGTTTCCACTCAGTGTTGCGCACCTGCGGCCACGGGCTCCTACGTAGGCGACGGGATGGAAACATCTTCAGTTCCCAGGGTCAACAGGGTGGGAAAACACGGGTCCACAGGAGCGCGCCAGGGTGTGTCCCTGCTCCGAAGGACGCCCCGTGTCTACAGGAACGCAAAATGACCAACTAAATGAAACCGAGGAATCAAAACAGCTTCGAGTCATGCCTGTGGCAAACGTGCCTCTACGAGAACACGGTGAGGAACCTGCCTTCCTACAGAGCAAGCGCAGGCTTCCGCGGGTGACAGGGTCACAGCCCTGGCTCTTGCCTCTCAGACTCGGAGGGGACGCTGAGTTCCGGTGCAGGCTGGAGAGGGAAGAGGCGTCTCCCCCACCCACATTCTCAGATCCCTCAGTCCTCCCACTAGAGACAGTCTAGGCGCTGGACACAGCCTTTCCGGGGTGCGGCACAGGCAGCGGCGGGTGGGAAGCGTGCGTGACCCCTTTACTCTGGAACACGCAGCCCTGGCTCCCAAATTCAGAAAATGAGAGCAGCAGGTGAGCCCAGCCCCAGGAGCGCGCAGATGGCCAAGCATGAGCTTCGGGCTTGTAGAGGGAGGTCCACGCTGGTGTGCATCGCCCGAGATGTGGTGGAGACGCTCCCTAATTCAATGACCTCCCAGGAATCCACGAGCACGTGGGTCAGGCCTCACCGGCAATGGGAGGAGGCAGCACCCGAGTGCTCGCGGAAGGAAGAGTGCGGTTAGGGGTGAGGGGACAGGCACCCACAAGGAAATGGTACCAGGATGAGTCTGAGGAGGGGCGTGCTTGCGATAATGGCTTCCTGACCAACAGCGGCAGACGAAAAGCTCGGTGCCACCTGGCAGCACTTGGCCCTGGGCGGAAAGCCCACCTTCCCATGGGAAGCCAAGGCCCAGTGCCCGGCACGCAGCAAGGACCTCGGCCACACGGGCGGTGGTTGTACGTCCTCAATACGTTGCGAAGGCACAAACAACTCCTCTCAGGATACACACATGTCCGCTCAGGGCTTCCCAGAGTGAGGCCAGACTAAACACCTCCCTAGACCGTCTCTTCCGTCAAAGTTGGGGTCCCCCCGGCGTTGTCCCCACTCACCGCCCAGGACCTTCCCCTCCTGCTCTAGTTTCCCCCACTTCGCCGACGTCATGGGCAACCCCACGGTGCCCACACCCACAGACCCTTCCGTCCCAGTCCTCTCCCCTCCTAAACAAGCCTAGCCGGCACTTCCGCTTCCCTAGGGTGGCCTGCGGGGTTCCCACCCTTCCGGGCGGGGTTTCCACTATGGGCTTGGCCTCTGTGGCCCCTTCCCATCATGCTGGTGTCCTCAGAAGCCTCCTGGCCGCCTCCTCATCCTCGCCCTTCCTCAATGCTGCACAGGAACAGCCCTCAACCACCACTTCCGTCCGGACCCCTCTGTCCAGATGTCCCCTACGGGAGCACTGCTGGAAGCAGCCCTCGATGCTTGTTCAAAGGTGCCGGTGCCTGCCTGGCCTCTCGCCTGGACCAACATCTGTCTATGAAGGTGCCAGGATCTTGGCATCACCTCTCCCTTTCTCTGCCACCCTCCACATCCAACCCGCCCATCACTCCTGTCCGCTCCACTCCAAGCTGTCCCCCGGCCCTGCCCCCAGCAGCCTGCCTTTGCCCATCCCTCCTCCCCCTCCTCCCTTGGGGCTGCTGTCCCCCGACCAGCCCGCACTCTGCGGCATGAGGGTGCCAAGTCCACCACGTCTGAAAACTGCTAGTGACGCCTGGACCAGCGAGTGTGGTGATGTGACCCACCGAGGGCCAGGGGACGTTTCCAGCTCCTTCTGGACAGGGGGGCTGCACAGCAGGGGAACGGCGGAGCCCCCCTCCCCCACAAGCATTGCTGTGCTGCGTGTCCCCAGCCACCTCCTTCCTCACGTGCTGTCACGGGCGCGTCACCTCTGTGGAGGGAGCCGGATGCTGGCCTGAGTCCGGGAGGAGAAAAGCGAGAACCCCCGGCTGCAGGGAGACGGCAGATTCTCCAAAGACCACTCGAGGGTCTGATTACAAGCCTGCCTCTTGGATGTTTAGAGTAAACAGCTAATACACTCTTAGCTGGAAAATTATTTTGCTCATAAATTATTTCAGATTTTAATTTTCCCCTTTTCTGGTTATGCTGCCTCCCTTCATTGACTTTCTCATTTTCAAGAGAAGTTCATAATTCTTCCTAAGGTCCTCTCATCCTGTGCTGGGGACATCTATTTCCGAGCTGAAATCAAGCTACAAAAACGTTTT
Organism: Noctilio leporinus; assembly: GCA_004026585.1. NCBI lineage: Eukaryota > Metazoa > Chordata > Mammalia > Chiroptera > Noctilionidae > Noctilio > Noctilio leporinus. Next base: position 87,115 of record PVIW01005072.1, read on the forward strand.
CCAGATGACGATAATCTGCAACCCGGGGAGCCTTCCGCATGGGAACATGCACCCCACCTTTTCCCAGGACCCCCAGGCAGGAGGCAGCAGCAGCCCCTTTGTCTTGGCCTAAGAAGGGTTCCCCCTAAAGGACTCCTCCTCCATGGGGTGGAAAACTGACTGGAAGCAAACCTCTGCTCCCCCCGGGGCCACTGCTCAGGTCTGGGGTCTGGTCCCACCCACAGGAGGCCCTGCAGGGCCTGTTGTCTCCGCTGGACCCTGAGCAGGGACCTCAGGCCAGGAACAGCCTGGAGAATGGTAACCAGACTCGACCCAGCCCAGACGGACACGACTCTCTGCCTCTGGTGTGTACGAGTATGCACGTGTGGGCGGGCACAGACCCCCGGAGATGCGCCCCCAGGACAGAGCCCCTGGCCTGAAGGCTCTGGAGTCCCTGGACGATATTCAAAGGGAAAAGTACTGCCTTGTGGTCTCAGACCCTTTATTCTGGACTCAACCTGTTGTTTGCAAGTGTCTCCCACTGAAGATCACGGCGTTCTGGCTGCAGACTGAGCAGCTGCCCACAGAGAGAGAAACACCATGCGCACGTCTTCTGAAACCGGTTCAGAAACTGGTTGCATTTATCCACCCAGCACGGTTCACCTGCTGTATCCTGAACACCAACAACCATCTCTCATCTGAGTAAATCTCGCAGGTTGGAGGTAGCTTAAAGAATGGCATTCTAAGCCCCGGCTGGTGGCTCAAGCGTATAGGCGCCGGCCTGCGAACCCAAAGGTCGTTGGTCTGATTCCCAGCCAGGGCACATGACCAGGTTGCAAGCCAGGTCTCCAGCCACATCCATAGCTGGAGGCAGGTGAAAAGCAACCATACATGGATGTCTCTCTCCCTCTCTGCCTCTCCCCCTTTCCCTCTCTCTGGAAATAATAAAACCTTAAAAAAAAAAAACAGCTTTCTCGTTCACACTTAAAATCTCTGAGTGGTAAATTCTACCCAAAACTAATAAACTGGATGTTCACTAAGTGCAAAACACTGTTCACTGCTGAGTCTTTAATCAGGTTCCAAGACCAAGGCTTTCTGTTCACAGATTCTGTGGGTGGAACACAGAGAAGGCAGAGCCAGCGGGAGGGGCCCTCGCAGGTTCCCGGGGCCTTTCTGCTGCAGCAGCGGGTGGAGCCTGACACGCGCTCGCGAGGGGGACCAGCTGCTTCCCGGTGAGGCTGGAGCTCCCGGACTCTCTCGTGCACGCCCGTTTCCTTTTTGCAGCGAGCAATGGCGGCTCACAGACGCACGGCCAGCATGTGCTGTTGTCAATTTAATCGCTGCACAAAATTTTGGGGTGAATTATTTTGAATTAATTTTTCTAAGTTGGGAAAACGGCAAGAAGAGTGAACGGGCCTGAAAGCCTGGGCCCAGCTTCTTTCCCGTACTGTACGAAGTGTTCCTGCCAATTATTTTCTACTTCTGACACAACGAGCTTGAGGTCAGATAAGCAGCCACCAGTGGCTGCCTGTGCATCATCAACGACACGTGAAGACGTTCATGGGCGGTCTCAGCTACGGCTAAGCACGTTACGCAAACGGTACAGCTCTGTAAGTCACTATCACCCCGGCCGGCACCCATTCTCACCCTCGCTGATACGCTGGCGATGAAGGGTTACGTACTGACGGAGGAGAGAGGAGCACCGCCTCCCCTGTGCAGTTACCACGGCCTGAGGGGGCCGAGAGGGGAGCACCGCCTCCCCTGCGCAGTTACCATGACCTAGCGAGGCCGATGCGCCTTCACACGGTGACTTTCATGCGACGGCAGAGGACGATGCAATACCCGCCACCTCCTGAGATGTCCCCACATGCCGCCCGCTGTCCAGAGGGCACCCAGGCCCTTAGGAGCCGCCCGCCCAGCACCCTGGAAGGGCGCCGTCGGATGGTTCGGCTCCACAAAGGCGTTCGCTGCAGCTCGCGGGGAGCTGGTGGGCAGGGTCTGCTTCGGTTCAGGTCTCTGTGCCTTCCGGGCGTCTCGTTTCTGACCCCTGGGGGTGGCTCTGACCAGCATGTGCATTTTTTCCTTTCTGTTCCACCCCGGCAAACGCTAGGACTTGTTTCGTCTTTCTAACGTCACTGTTATCGTACTTAACCTTTTCTCACAATCCTCGAACTCGCTCTCCCGTCCACCCGCCGGGTGCGAGACCTGCCGTGTAGGACACATTCTACAGCACCTGCAGAGGTGACCAGGGACAGTTAGTGCTCCTGGGGACACACTTCCCGTGGCCACCCCTGTCTCGCCCAGGCTCTGCTGCTCCGTCCCTTCGCTCTCACCCGGGAGGCAGCGTTGGCGGAAACCCCAGGGGCCCGATCCTGGCGGGGCCGTTAGCGTGCAAACCGGCCGCCTCCGCCAGGCGGGGGGCTGCCTGCCTTCATCAGCTCCCCGCCAAGCCCATGAGCCTGCATGTCTCACGCGTGCATCACCCGTGTAAATGGTTAATTTTAAACGCCTGTTCTTAGAAACGTGACACGCATCAGCGTTGAGATCTGAGGAGAAAAACGTGATGGGCCACAGCGTCCCGACCTCTGGGGCCTGGAGCCTGGCCGCACGGGTGACGTTCACCTCGCTCCTGTGCCGTGAAGCACCACGGGAATGACAGGGCTCTCACGTCGCCTCCTGTACCCACAAAGCACCGGACGGGTTTCCCACGGGGACACACTTCGCGGCTGCGCCCGCGGTGCCTTGGGTCGCCGCACCTTCAGCCAAGGAAGAAGGCAATGGCCGCCGGTGACAACACAGCGTCCAAAGGTCGCTTCCTTCGGAAACGGGCTGCCGGGCCTTCGAGGCTTGCTGTTCAGTTTACTCTTTTGATTGCTCTGCCTCTATGTAAATCAATTTGTTAATGTTCCTTACAAAATGCATGAGCCAGTCACACTGACACACACAAAGCTCATTCGTAATTAGCTGTTAATTAGTAAGAAGGAACAGATGCTGTTCGAGTTTCAGCAGGCAAACAGGTTCTGTAAACAATGCTTATAAATCTAAATGAATTTATTAACCACAATACAACTGTCAACACTTTGTTGGCAACCATACAAAATATGGCGGAATCCCCCAAATGTTCCCAACGTATTAATAAGCGCACGACGGCCGGGGCTCTGCAGCCATGGCGGCAGTTGTCAGCCACCGTGTCCTCCCAACAGGGCTCCCCCTCTTTCTTTTCTACCTCCATCCACTTCCCCACACACCACCGAGGAGCCTCTCTATACAGCAGGCCAGGAGCCCCCGGCCCCCAGGGCAGCTCCACACCCCGCCACCTTCCCTCGCGGAAAACAACACCCTGGTCGTGCGATGAGGAGACGACAGGACCGTGAAGGCTCCCAAGGACCCGGGCTCTGGGAGCAGCAGCGAAAGGTGCTGCAAGCGCAGGGGACAGGCCTGGTAGGGGATGCGCCACACACCGGCAGCTGAGAACCGATCAGACAAAGGCAGGGCGGTGTCCAACGCGACGTGCTTGGGAGGATGCTGGGGGGACAGGGATGAGCGGCATCTGTCGCCCAGTCCAGGCGAGAAGGGACGTGAGCAGGGGCAGCGGGGCGGGGGATGGGGGTGGTTTGAACCTGTGAGGCATTTCGGGCTGACATCTCCAGAACGTAGAAATAGCAAATCCTTGTAAGGAGTGAACTTGTAAATTTTTTTCTAGAAAACTTGGGCCTTAAAACCCTATACGCTTTCGCCGAGCAAACCTGTTCAACTTATGCTGGGAAACGGGGAGGGAGGAGCATGAAGACCTGGGTCCTGGGTGCCACTGTGTCCATGGGGACGCCGAGGCTGGGGCCAGAAGCGGGCTCCAGACGGCCAGCACCATGTGAGCCCACTTACAAATACACAAATACGCACCAGGCATTTGTTCCCACGTGCAACATTTACTGCGCACCTACCATCACATGAGCCAGAACCAAGAGTCAAGATTTCTTCCTTATGGGCCAATTGGGTGACATAAGTGCTCAGGGTGAGGGGCACAGGGGATGGGAGCAAGGGGGACCTTGGCAGGGTCGGGGGAGGAGGGGGGTCCAGAGAGAGGGCATTTGAACAGGTGCCCTGGAAAGCGCGGTGCAGCCGTCAGCTTGGAGGAATGGACCGTGAGCATTTCCCTCCATTTTGCTGCAGTGAGCGTGCACTGCTTTTTACCTTTGGCAATTCACATAACAATCCCACCCAGGCCCGTCCTCCCAGCCCTGGCCGCCTGCGGCTCCACTCCCTCCATGGGCACCCCGGGGTCTTCCCAAAGGCCTGCGATTCCGCCTGCACACTCAGTTCAAGAACCTGGACTCCTGCTCTCTGCTGCCTCACTCTCCTGCCCACCAGCCCTGGCTTCCTCGCGATAAAGGAGGTGCCTTGGGACACAGATGGGACTTGGGTGTTGGAGTCAGAGGTCCTGGGGCAGCGCCGGGGGTGGGCAGGGTGCACCCCGCCTTCCAGAAGGGCGGCTTCCTATCCTGCGCCCACAAGGGAGTGGGGGGGGGGGGTGCTGATCTGAGTCAGGGGCTGGCTGCCCACCTGCCTTCTTGCCCAGGAGGTGGGGACCCTCCCCCAAGGCTCAGCGGGGCCCGGCCTGCACATGGTTCCTCCAATCAGTAAACACTGGAGCACAAAGGTGCCTGCTCATCCCCAGCCCCCAGCCGTTCCCTGCAGGTGCTGAGAGTGACCCTGGAGCTTTGACCTTCGTTACGACCTGAAGCTTCCCTGACCGCTTCCTCATTGGAATGAAGTTCAGAATGTCTACAGGGAAAAACTGATAAAATGTTTCACCTGTTTTAAGGTTAACACAATGTATCAAGTACTTGTGAGAATCACACACGCTTCTGAGCAATTACATAACCAAGGATGTTTTGAGGATGCATTACCGTACAAGATACAGTGACCCAAGTGTCAAGAAAATGCTCATGAAACATCAGAGACAAAGCAAATAAGACCCACAACAAGATGAAAGGACATGTTAATGATGGAGAACACTAAGGGACCGTCACTAGGCCCTGAGAGGACAAGCCACCAGCTGCAGTGACATGCACGGTGCACTGTGTACCTTCTGGTGGGAAAACGCCCATGGGAGGAGGCCAGTGCTCTCGGCCACCGAGAGCTCTCAGAGATTGCCGAGATGCAAAGGTCCAACTACTGGCCGCGATTAAGTAACACTGTCCCAGACAAGTCACTCATAGGCGGCCAGCTGCCAGGGCCACCGGCATTGCTCATGCCAGCCCTGCCCCTGTGTCATCATGAAGCCCTTCTGCTCCTGTCCCCGAGACCCTGCCCCCTCATCCCACACTCCAGGTCGGTTCTGAACTCCTGCCTGTCTCAAAGGCAGCTGTCCTCCGCCTGCCACCAGGCTCTGCTTTCCGCAGTCCCAACCCGACCTTCCTTCCTACCTTTCTCAGAAGCATCCTGTCATCGTAGTCACCTGTCACTTCCCAAGCCCCTCTGCTCCCCACACTCTTGCAATGCCTCCCACTGCCTGCTGTCCACCCCCACCGTCCACACCTAGGTGGCCCCTGTCATGCCCTACGCACCTCAACCATCTCAAGCTCAAGGAGGCCTCTGGGCCACCCGGTGCAAGGAGAGACCCACAACCGAACCCTCATGATGTTGGAGGGTTTCCTGCAAAGAAAAAATGCAGAAATAAAAACTGCAGAAATACCGACAGTTGCGAAAATTACACAGCATGAAAAATCTAAGTCTGTAAAAGCTGGTGGCACCATCATCTCAGACATGCAGGGAGCTACCACCGTCCAGGGCCACTGCGGACCAGCTGGGCCAACACCAACATGGAGTCTGCGAGCAGCTCCGCCCATAGGGTCCTGGGGCTCTTACTGACATTTAAACTTGGTGAGCACGGCGTCCCCATCCCGAGAGGACTAAGGTGGCACCTGCTGATGCTGCCTCTATGATATCCCTGACCAGGAAGCGGACTTTGGGTGAGTGCCCAGCAGTCCAGTTCCCAGGACAGACCCTGCCACCACGGATGGCAGGCCGCACAGCACCACCCGGGTGGCTGAGGAAGCCCCAGTGCTGAATGACCCCAAGAATGAGGGTGCAAAGCTGCCTTCGGTCCGTTCCATACTAGCACGAAAATGCAGGTTCAGATGACAACACCTTATCCCAAACTGGGGATGAGAGGTGAGATCACACCTTTCTCAACGGTGCCACCACAGAGAATGGGAAAGGTGCTATGAGACCTGGAAGACAACAGCTGCTCATTCTAGTGTGGCCCAGCACGTGCCCAATGTGTCACCCAATGACACCGGTGTCATGGGATACAGGGACTGGAGTGTGCAGGAACACGCTTGGGGAAAACACTGGTTGGACCAGAGATCCCAGAATTCTCTCCTTCAGTGTCCACCTCCCAGCACCACACACCACTGCAGTAACCTGTGCTGCACCCAAGTCCTGCAACAGGCCATCTTCCGGCCTCCAGACCCCCTAAGTTTAGCATCTGTGGCACGCGCTCCACCGGGCAGCGCCTCCCGGGCCTCCCTGGGTTGTTCCAGAACAGCCGTGACTCCTGGGCAGTCCTACCTCATGTTTACCCCTCTTGTCACCATTCCCAAGCTGTGTCACACAGAGCAAGTGCCTTGCCCTCTTGGAGTTGTTCCGTCTACATGAAATGACACTTACCTCCACAAGGTGAGGGTGAGAACTGAGATTCTTCATTCAATATCTGTTAAGAGCCTGCAGTTCTAGGGCCTTGGGGCAAACAAATGGCCAAAAAGATGTAAAACATTCATGACCACGCATGTTCCCGGTCAGGTGGCAGCCACGCAGCCTGCAGCACGAGGAGCTCCATCACAACCGTCAGATTTCCTCTCCAGCCAAATATGTGCCCAAGGAAAATCCCTGACCTTGGCTTGTTTTCCCCAGACTGAGAACCGAACGGGGAAACAGACCCCCAGAAGAGCCCAGCGCAGCACAGCCAGCCTCAGCCTTAGTCCCAGGGGGCCACCGCACCACAGGGCCCCTCCTGCCCCGGGCCTCCAGCGCTGCCCATCTCTGTCCCTGGAAGCTTCTCTGGCCTCCCCTCCCTGCCCACGCCCAGCGCCCAGCTGGCCCTCCGCGTGCCGCCGGCTGGGGCTCTGCCGCCACTGAGTAACACCCCAGCTTAGAAGTGTGGGGCCACCGGCCTGGCATGATTTAGTGCCGAACGTCAGCCTGTGACCCCTACGACTGACGGCGCAGGGGGCAGGGGGTGTGGGTGCTCGTCTGCGGGCTCCCCCACTCCCTTCCTTCCGGGGACCGTGGCAGTGTCCTGGCAGACTAAAGCACCTCTAGAAGTCATTGATAAGGCTCATTAATGTATCAAAATGTCACCCACTCCGTGTGAACCATTAAAAATTATTAGTACAGGTATTAGTAGAAATAGTTGTTCCACACAGGAATAGGAGAAATGACACCGAAGAATGGCCATCCAGGCCCAGGCAGCAGTCACCTCCAGCTCCACACCCTGGCCTGGGGGACAGGAGCCGCAGGACACGGTCCCCACCCAGCACACTAAGGGGGCACTTGTGAGGCGGGGCCCAGAAAGTGCGCGCACATGTGCGAGTCCAGAGCGTAGACACGGTGAGCCTTCGGGGAGGTGCACAATTACTCCTCTACCTGATAAGTCACGGAAATCATCATTCAAGCACAGGAGCAGGAGATAAAAGTCACATTTTAAAACTGTAAAATGTTTACAACTGTGTCCCTCTCTCAGCGCCCCCAGGCACGGGTTTCCTGTCCTCAGCGCACATCTGAGGCTCCACAAGGCTGGGGCTGGGCACCCCCCACCCCCCAACAGGGAGATAACGGGATTTGAAGCTGAATGCTCTAAAGAGAGACCTAACCCCCTTCATCTGCAAATCACAGGCAGGTCCTCTAATGCGGTCATGGTCTGTGGCCACAGGGGGAGGAGGCTATAAACCCACTGCTTCTGGGGTGAAACTAAATTGTGTTCTTTTTGAATCAAGAAGGTGACAGAGTGCTAAGGACAGGAACGTCTGTGAAGTGGCTTGCAGGGCTGCGTTCTCTGAGAAAGCAGGGAAAACGGATGCAGAGGCAGCACCGATGGCAGGACCACAAACCTGAAAACCTAGGGCAGGCGACCTTTCTCCATCCAACAGAGGCCAGGCCTCACAGGCCCCTCATGGGCCCTGCCGGCGAGCAGGGGGTCCCCAGCCGCTCCGTCTGGAGTCAAGACCTCAGGAGAGTCCCTGTTCTGTCCCCTGGAGGAGCCTGTACCTTCACATGCCTCTCCTGCCCCGGAGCAGTTGTGACGGCACGGCGCCCGCAGTTCAGACCGAACACCTCTCGTGACAACACCAACCCACGCGCAAATGGGCTGAACTTGGAAGGGGATTGTGTCAAGTCTGTAAGGAAGCGGTTGTCACCACAGAGTTGTCACAACTCTGGACTTCCTAACACAAGACAACGCTAAATGAGACTGTTTCTGCTTCTCCTCATGGAAAAAGAAATTTACCACATAGTTTTAAAAAGGTGACAGTGAAACAATCAGCTGCAGGTCCTGGCTGGTAGCACAGTGGATAAGGTGCCGGCCTGCGAACCCAAAGGTCGCAGGTTTGATTCCCAGCCAGGGCACATAACCAGGTTGCAAGCCAGGTCGCAAGCCAGGTCGCCAGCCAGGTCCGTGGCTGGAGGCAGGTGAAAGGCAACCACACATGGATGTTTCTCTCCTTCTCAGCCTCCCTCCCTACCCCTCACTCTGTAAATACAACCTTAAAGAAAAAAAAAAAAAAATCAATTGCTCTAAATGCAGCAAAAGCGTAACGATATTTGTGTATGTGGGTGACCACAGGGAAGGGCAACAGAAAAAACTAATGTCATTTTTCAGGCTTTTTATGGTGCTTTTCGGTCAACATCATAAATGCGTGATCTGTGATGACGCCCAGACCACCTGCGAGCAGCTATGGTGTCCTTTCAAAACTCCCAAAGGACCCCAGTCCCTAGCCCCCTCCGCTCTGCAGCACAAATACCTGCTCCATAATCCCAAAGTCACTTCCCACCCATTGCTGTCAAGAGCAGGACGGGACGGACAGACGGACGGGAAGGAGACCCCAGGAGACCCTCGGGTGCGCGCTTCATCTGCAGGTGGAGGCCCCGCCTCACCTCCCAGCGTCACTTCCAGGAGCCGGCAGCACGTTTCTACAAATGGCCTCTGGTGTGGCTATTCTTGCGAATTGCGAACAGGAAGAAAACACTTGCGTCAATCAAGGCCGCCAACTCTCCTCCTGCGTGCATGGCCGGTGGACGACCATTAGGGGGCGTCCACGGCACCGGCTCCCGTGGTGCGCACCCAGGAAGGTGGACCTGCCGTGTTTAAGGCACAGATACATGTGTTTGCTTCTGCAGATAAGACCGCGGGCAGGCCGAGGTGAGGACGTGTCTAATCGCAGTGTGAAAGCGTTTCTGCTGCTCCGAGAATGGCCGCTGCTGACTGAACACAGCAACGGAGAGGGAGGAAAAAGCGTGCAGACCCCAGAGAATTACCAAATCAATTAACGCGTAATTCAGGAACTAATTTCTATATTGCCTCTTTGCGCAGAATTGTATCTTTAATTTCTCCCGCAATAAGCATTCTGTGATGGCCCTCGCACGCACTGCGCCGTAAATGAGTTTACAAGGATCTCTTTTTGATTGGCTACACGCATGATTTCTTCCCAGTCCAGTGCTGCTGTAGCCAAGTGCTGGCAATATTTAATTATACTGGTAGCTACCAGTTACCAATTTGCAAGGCCCACAGCGAGTACAGTACATTTGAAAGAACTAGTAATCAAGTAATTAACACCACAGTGAATTCCAGATACGCCAATTACAAACAGCCGCCGTGGAATCCTCGAAGAGCATCTCTGCAGCAAGGGGAAGGAGATGCCGCAGAGGGTCTGGCCACACTGGGGGGCTCAGGTGCCACCAACTGAAGGCCCCTCAGCACGGTCGTGGTGCACGGCCCCCGGGTGTGGCTCTGCGCAGTGCCGAATTGTTAATGTTCCTCAAGAAGCAACACTGGAAGCTCGGCCGTGGGTAAGAAGCTCGTGGATCTTGGAAAGAGGCAGGCTTGTCTCTGCCTCTTCCCCACTCTGAATCCACGCAGGCAGAGCCTCAGCTTCCTCATCTGTGAAATGGACAGAAGGCTGCACGAAGCCACCCAGGGCTGCAGCGGGGTCAGACCTGCTGGATGAAGGATGTACAGACACTGGACCCCTTCCAAGGTCATGATCTGTATCTGTTTTCTCCTTCACCTTGTGCATAGTTTGATCAAACAGCACAGAGCTTATAAAAGCCATCTGGTTATGGTACAACTGAAACTGCTTCAAACGTTATGTTAGTTTTTTAAAGCCCAGAAGTGAAGAAGCTGCCTGTGATGATGTGGGTAATGGCGGAAAGAGCCCGGAGCCGAAATAGACGGGTCCCAGGCTCCATGCGCAGCTCCTTCACCGTCCTGGGACTCGGTGTCCCTCCACAGAAAGTGAGGGTCCCTCCCAGGATTTCAAAACAACAGGTTTTGTGCCAGGACGCTAAGTCTATTACGAACACAGGAAAGTGTTTGGTCATTTGGGCAAAAATGGGAAGATCACAGGGAAACACATGGTTCGCATGCAGGATTAGTACGTACGTCAGTATGTTACATGAACATGTGTGAACTACATATACGAGGTCTGTCCCGAAAGTATGGAGCCAGTGTCAATATATTTAAGTCTGTATGCCTGATACTTTCGGGACAGACCTCACTTGCTCGCCCACAGATATTCTTATCCTGAGATAAATGACTTAAGATGTCAATTCCTGAGCAGAACAGCAGTTTTCACACGAACGGATCCGAGACCAGGAGCAAGCAGACCCTGTGGGCCGGTCCTTCCCGCCCACACCAACGAGCACCACACGGGGCCACATGCGTCTCCGCACACACGACGGGACAGCTGTGAGCCCTCTCAGGGTGGAGGGGAACCGGCCCACGCCCGCCCCCTCGGAGGCCCAGAGCTGCGGCCGCCCATGCTCACCAGGTCCTCTCCCCCAACACTCCCAGCTCCTCCCTCAGGCAACTTCAAAATTTCCTTCCATGACCCCCCAACACAGGAGGGGCTGGACAAGCGTTTACACGCCTCTTCTCAGACGATAAATGAAGGAGAAAAGGAAAACAAGTCACACTGAACCCCTCAGCTGTCCTTCCCCTCAGGCTACGAGGTGCCCAGATGCACAACCCACTCTTCCAAAGGCAGCCAAGTCCTTCCTTGTGCTGCTGCACGTGTGACAGCTGCTCCTGACAGTCCCTCGATCAGAAGGCGGCCCCAGGATCCCGACTTCACCCAGGATGAGGGAACCAGCCTTGCGCCCTCATGCGTGGACGTGCCCTCACGCGTGGACGTGCCCTCAGCGCGCCCACCACGTGGCTCGAGAGTCCGCACGTGTCTCAAAATGGAGCTGCCCTCAAGTTAAAAACCTCCTCATCGCTGAACACAATTTACATCATTAAAAGTGTTTTGACAGAACATCAGCCCAGTCTCCACATCAACGTATCCGCCCCAGGTGGTTCTCAACACCTTCAAAGGGAAAAGTAACAGCTTCCAAGGAAAACCTGGGTAGAGCCCAGCCACCTCCACCCTGCGTCCAGGGCTGATGCCACCAACAAGCAGCTATGTGGACTGTGTGCCCCCTCCTGAGGGCACGAGGACACACAGCTCTGGGGTGTCCCTGCCAGAAACGCGAACCGCAACCTACTTGAGAGACACGCAGACTCCGAGACCCTCTCTGGTACCACCGACCCCGAACGCTGAGCAGTCACGAGAGGAAAAAGCCCAGGGAACCAACCTGGCACCGAGGCGAGCCAGCAGGTCAAGGGGCCGCAGGCCAGGAGGCCGTCCGGCGGGGCGGGCGCAGGTCTGCGGGGAGCTCAGCCGCCCCTGCGGGGTCCCGGGTCGGAACCGTGCTGCCCTGAAACCTGAGCTCCAGGAGGCGCTGGCGGGGAAGCCTGTACTCTGCAGCTTTCCTTCACTTCGAACATTACACAAGTTAAATTTGTTCAAGGCCTCCAGTTCATCTGCATTTCTACTCATCCAATTTTAAAGCTACACGTGTACATCTTTTCACGTTCTAAGATAAATGCTTTCCCTTATTTCAGAAACATTCCACACCTCTAGAGCTCCCAACTGTCCATTTTCGTGGCTGTGTCTCCAATACAGTTTAGCTGACAATCGCCGACTCCTCGCTTTGACAGCTGCAGCCCCTGGGGTTTTAACATTATAAATAACTCTGCTATAAACGTTCTTGCGCAAGTTTATTTTCCCCTTTCTCCTAAAGAATCCGTCCCTTGGGATAAATTTCTAGGAGATTATTGGGACAAAGTGAATTATTTACGACTTGTCTGTACTGCTAAGTGACCCAGCAATGCATTTCTAAAGCTTTCCCCCTACTTTTAGCTAAGATTTTATTAATTTTGTTAATTATTAAACTATAAAAATTTCTCATTGTTCTAAGTTTCTAGTACTGTAGACGTGAGCAAAGAAAGGCCAACTACATATTCATGTGTTTCCTGCTTGTTACTTTAACCTTTCACACCTTGTAACTTACATAGCTGGTACGTTCGTACTTTTCTACAAAATTACTTTCTGCGTGTTAAATAGAAATTCTTCCATGGAACTGACGACTAACAGTCTTGGTTTTAGCACTAATTACAGCCACAAGGCTGTAGCTGATGTGGACAGAATAGGGTAAAATTCAGCTATTATGAAAACACTCCAGTGTTACTAAAATATATGGGTTTGATGTTAACCAGTTCTGACAAACTTATGTAACGAAGACACTTGTTCAGATGAAATTTTTAACGCACGGACATTCAAAAGAGGTACAGATGTTAGAAGAAACTGGTTTTCTTGGTTGTTGACACAGGTTTTATTCTTTCAAGGTTAAAAGACGGACCCTCTTGTGTTTCACACAAGTATCCCAGGTAAGTGTACAGAGCACAGCAATAAAAATTATTCTCTCTTCAAATATGCATTTTCATATATTTGAACAGAACACTCGTTTGAAAGAGAAATCTGTTTCATGCCACTGGAGCGCTAATCCGCTGGTGTCAGCACCTCCTCCCTCCCCAGCCTGCAGACAGGAGCCCACCTAGGATGCGCCCCCCAATGCTAGTGGGCAGGGAGGCCTGCAGAGGGTGCAGCTGTCTGTGCCCTGGGGACAAAGCAGCAAGGTCAAGACCTGAGCAGGGATCAACAGGGGTAGAGGAGGAAGGCGCCCCTTTTCCTTGGGGACGAGACAGTTCCTGGAGCCGGGGCATCTGACGGGGCCCTGACGACAGGCAGGCGGTGACAAGCGCAGACCAGCAGGACCACCTGCGCCATCCTCAGCCAGGAGCCGGATGTGCGCACAGGGCCCCGGGTAACCCTGCGTACCTGGCCAGGGGCTGACCTCTTCTGGGAGCCAGTGCCGGCCCCCCAGTCAAGCCCAGGACCTGCAGGTGGCCCTGGTACGGGCTACATGTAAGGTCGCCAGGCCGGGTGCCAGACGGCACACGCTTTCTAGCCGGCCCCGTGGAAGACACTGCTGTGCTGCAGCCCCAGGAGGGGAGGGTACCAGTGACGCGATTTCTGGTTCAGGGAAGACGGTCGCTGTAAGGGCTGATTAGGTCAGGGACAAAGGGGACAGGGAACACTTTCAGGAACATTCCAGAGAACTCTGGGAGTGGAACCCCAGCTCCTCCCGTATTAGCTGCCTTCCCAAGCCCGGACACCTCTGTGGCACGTCGTGTCTCCGGCTGGCGGAGAACCAAGTGAGGCCATAGGATTAAAGACACCCTGTGTAAGAAAACCTGGCCACAGGAGAAGATCCAGTGAAGTCACCAGGCTGCCTATCAGCACTTCCTTTTTCTCGTCCTCGGCCAACCAGAGGCGGGACACTTTAAGCATCACCTGCGACCAGGGGGTAGGCTCTCTGCGTCAGGCTGCAGGCCAGCAAGGCTCATCCCAAGTGACAGTTTGATGCAACTGAACAGGATTTACGTTGAGACCTTCACTCAGAATGTTCCGAGTCTCCTGTTTCCTACCCCATACACGTAGCCTGCTGTTGACATGAAACGGTGGCCCTGACTTGCACACCCGGGAAGGCCTAGGACAGCACAACACCCTGATGCAGACAAAGTCAGAGGGAGCCATCGGCCACCCAAACCCGAGCTCCTGTCCTGTTCGTCAGCTGGGTTTCACAAGCTGGACCGTGTGCCCCCCAGATCCCTATGTTGAAGCCCTAACCCCAATGAGACGATTTAGAGAGGGCCCTTAAAGAGGAAGTCAAGGTTAAATGAGGTCGTGGGGGGGGGGTGTGATGCAATGACCCCAGGAGTGAGCACACAGCGGGGCCCGCAAAAAGGCAGCATCCGCAGGTCAGGGAGGGAGACCCCCTGGGGCCATGCCTGATGTCACCTTGACCTGACCTTGGAGCCTCCAGAACCAGATCCCTGCTGTTTGGCTACGCAGCCATAGCAGACTGACGACACGCTGCGTGAGGTGGGGAGCCCGTCTCCCTGAGCCTTGCTTTTCTCATCTGTGCAATGGGGGCACCACACCCGCCATTTCCTAGTTCAAATGGCTGACAGAAGTGCAACAGTTTCTGGTGCTCAGAAAGTAGCCACTGAACCCTGTTTACCCTGAATACTGTGACAGGTGAGAACTTATCACAAACCCACAGGGACCAAGCAACAAGAACGAAGAAACCCTCTGAGTTGAAGGACAGAGGCTGCGGTGGCCCCGGAGGGCAGAGTCCGCTCTGGCCGGGCCCCAGGGACACCTCCCGCAGGTGTTCCCTTGGGGTGGGGGGAGCCTGTGCGCATCCCACACCGATGTTTACACGGCACCGATGCATCACCACTCCCAACGCCAGTGTGTGGAAGTCACTCCCCCTCCAGCGGCCCTCTGAGGGCAGCCACAGACCTTGGCCACTGGATGCCACCACCTTTCCAGCCCTCGCCCTGACCCCCGGCACCTTCCCACTGCTGCGCTCAGCCCCTCCCAGCCTCTCCTCCAAGCCCAGTGGGACTGTCCCTGCCTCCATTTCCTCACCCTCCTCTTTCCACCTTAACCCCATCCACCCTGCCTGAGCTCTAGGGCCCCCAGGGTCCCTTCAACGCAGCTGCATTGCAACTCTCCCCGCCCGACAGTCCTGGAGGCCAGGGACTGGGGTCTTCCACTGCCCCCTGAGCCCACCTGGGTGGGAGACATACTCTCTTGCTCCAGCTCCTGGCAGAGCCTCCAAGGCGCGTCCGCATGTGACGGAGTCCGATAGGAAATAATGCCTGAGCCACGTTACCTTACTGACGCATCGAGACACCACCAAATCCGAGAGGTACGTACCTACCAACGCTCGCTTTGAGAAACGTGCCTCTGACAGCTTACGTTTCCGAGCTCGTGAGGGACTGGGTTTCATCATCTTTGAACTTTGAAAGAAAAGCAGCATTTGGATGAAATGCGTCCCTGAGCATCATTCTTGCTCCTGGACTGTGGGTACACAGAGGACACGTCGAACATTCAACGGACCCCGCGCCCACAGGTAACGGTTCGCACAGCAGCGTGCACCGCAGGTCGCCCTCCCGCAGGCCTCCCCGCCTGGTCTGCAGGCCGGTGAACGGGCAGATTTTGCATGTCGGTTCATGTACCCTCTAAGCATTTTGGAGAGACCACGTGGCCATCTGCCCACATTGCCAAAGGCCCAGGGCACGGGGGAGGGAGGGTGACTGCCAGTTCCTGGGAGAGCATCCAGACACTCGGAACCACGTGGCCAGTGACAGGAACACCTAGAGAGTGAAATTCGAGGCATGTGACGCACCCACCTGACACAGAATCGGTAACTGTACCCAGGCTGGATGGACGCGACACTCGCAGAGCTGTCTGCCCACGTGAGGCAAATGAGCTTCCAGGACACCGGGTCCCCGTCAGTAAATCACCTGCTTCTGGGGACCCACCGGGCCCCCACGGGTGAACAACGCCTCTTAGGGCGCCTTCCGCTCAGCTCCGCTCCTCAGTGGTCGGGCTCCTCAGACAGGGACCCTTCTCCGCGGTCCCTCTGCAAGGCTCGGGGACCCGCAGGCTCGGCTCTCCTGGATGGCCATCTCTCCCCTGCCCCCTGAAAGCGCACGACAGCTGAGCAGTCACCCACCAGGCTGTGAACCGCGTGCCACTTTCAGGAGACGCTGACGTGTCATTAGGCAGGTTTCCATCTCTCACCACTGTACGTCCCACCCCGCGCACTGGGCCCAGACGAGGAAGGTCAGAGGCCTGCAGCAGGCCGGCCACGGGGATTAACTCCGGAGGTGCCTTGTGCTGAACCGACAAGCGTTTCTTTCTACTCAACCGAGAGTCAAAACCGCATGCAACTTCAAACCAGCTCACGGATGACGGCAAATGCTCTTGGAAATTGCGACCTCGCTGGCTCTCCCTCTGCCGCCCTAGGAAGCGTTTTCCCGCGACACTGCAGGGGACAGCTGCTGAGGAATCTGTCCACTTGGGAGGTGGCCACGACATCTGGGGTCAGGGTCAAAACCAAGACCCTGAACTCTCGTGAAGCTGGCTGGGGCCTTGGTTGGGCTACATAGTGTCCGGAGGTAAGCAAACCCGCCTGGTCCCCAGCAGAACCTGGCAGGGCCCAAGGTCGCAGGGAGCACACCCTGGCTAGGCTCGCCCAAGAGAGGTGACAGAGCGGGCGACCCAAGTGACCACCACAGCTCACGCTCCCCCTGTACACCCCTTGGCCAGTATTTCTCCAATGTCAACGGAGATGTGCTACTCTCACGCTGACCAAGTGATGAAATAAGAATTTCCCAAAGCAGTAAGCGGGGGCAGCATTTTGCCCATAAATCCCTAAGAGTTTGCTGCGAGTCTGCTAGCACTTTAAGATTCTAGCATTTAGATCTTCAAAAACCAAGCCACTAGGCAGGGGTCACGCCAGCCATGACTGAGATAGGCCTGTGGGGTCCCTGCTGAGGGGTCTTCATGCTAGGGGAGGGGTCCCTGCTGTGGCCGATTGACACGGTGGTCCCACACACTTCCTGTCCCCGTTCCTCACCGACCCTAGGCATGCCCCCCCACCCCCCACCCCCCACGGCCCCACTACAAACTTGGGATGCGGAACAGCGGATGGATAAACACAACGCTGGCCTGTCTTAAGGGAGAACAGACTCCCAAAGAGAAGCATCATAAAAGCAGAAAGAACATTTTGTACTCATTTCCACTGGGGAATCTCACGTAGAGAACCCCCTGCCTAAACAAACTCAGTGGGCCCTGGCCAGGTGACTCGGTTGATTGGACCGTCATCCTGTACACCAGAAGGCCGCAGGTTCACTCCCAGGTCAGGGCACCCGCCCGGGTTGCAGGTTTGACCTTGGCTGGGGTGCACGTGAGGGGTAACTGATCAACGCTCTCCCTCACCCCAACTTCCCCTACCTCCAAAATCAATAAACACATCATCCAGTGAGGATCAAAAAAAAATTCAATTGTGTTTATTTGTCTCCACCAAATCTAAAATGTATTTCCAATTGTGTCAGCACAACCTGATAAACTGATCAAGATTTATAGAAACGCAAACGTGGGCACCCAGGTCAGCAGGTCCACAGCGAGAGGCGGAGGCCCCTGGCCTGTGTTCCCGGAGGCGCAGCACCAGGGTGCAGGGCTGGAGCCCAGGGCCCGGCCCGGAGTCAGCGGGGAAGCGGTGGGCCAGGGCCCAGGCCGCAGATCCGTCCAATAATATAGAGATTAAAAATTGCGAAAGGGACAGAAAGAAAGGAGAGCACACAGCTGCCGTCCCCCAAACAGACCTCCCATCTGCCACCCACGATTTGCATGTCACCTTCTCCGGGCTCATTTGTACTTCATTAACTGCCATTGACTTAACAAGATTTATGCAAATGACACACTGGGAGTCCCCAGCTCCCACCGCAATCAGGCGATTATGTATGTACAAGTCTCCACAGCAATGAAAAATTCATATGTGACAGGCCCTCCACTGCAGAGCCGGCCTCTGGCTTTTCCGTTTTCTTGCTTTGCTTTTTAATTTTTATTCCAGTAGACCCCATCTTATTAGTTAAAAAAAAAAAATCCTGTCTGAACCAAATCTCCTCTAAGGCCTCAGAAAAGGACAAAAAGGGGAGGTGGGCCCAGGGCCTCCAGAATTGGAAGTTATTTTGCAGAAGTCATTCTCTTGATGAGAATAACTAGGGAAAAATGGAAGGCTGAGACCCCAGCCCACGCTGACCCTGTGGGCTCCCACCTAGGGGGTGTGGGGGTCCCCACGGCAAGCCCGCCGTGAATGTGACTGGGGTGCGCGGTCTGCACTACCACGGGTCTGGGGCAGAGCGTGCTGAACCGGCTCCCCTGCGTCCTCACCCACCCACAGGGAGGGGAAGCCAACTCCACCGAGATCAGGAATAGAGGCCAGCCCCTTGAAGGCCGCTGAGATTCCAAAGGGTCCGTGAGTTGGGGTGCGGGGCCCCAACACTGGCGCCAGGCTCCTGCAGCCGGTCGTGGGCGAAGTTGCTGCACCTTTGTGCGAGGTTGGGGTTCCCACACTTGAAACCCACAACCTAGCTCCCTGCAGGCTGCTTGCTCAGGCCGAGTGCACAGCCCCACCTGGGCATAAGGGCCCCCTCACCCTACCTGGGTTTAATTTAAAATACGGAAAACAACTACCCCAGCATGGGAACATTTAGGAGTCAACAGGACACTATATGCCAAGTATTACAAAAACAAACTCACTTAATTGTTCATCTATTCAACACACAGGTTTGCCACGTGCCCTGGACATCCCAAAAAGCACTGCACCCTCAGGCTCCTTCTGCTCAGCCCCTGCCTTCCCGTCCAGGAGTCAAAGTTACTTCATGGGAGAGGGGGGGCAGCTCAGGCTTTCGCTAATGATCCCGTTCCTTTATCAACAGGGGCCCACGTGCGTGAAATAAGCCCACCCCGAGCTGTGCGGCCCACGGGGTGGCTCAGACAAAGGTGCCACGACTGGCTCCCTGAAGACCCAGACCTGCTGGAATTTAACAGTTTTCTCTGATCTCCACATGCCCGTGTTTCACAGGGCTCGGACAGGGTCCAGGGTCCAGGGCCCCATCTCCGAGCCGCCTCCGGGGCCTAGAGCCCCGGCCCTGCACGGGCCCACCAGGATGGAGCTCGTCCGTGGCGCAGGCAGACGGGGCAGCGCCCAGGAAGCAGGAGCCATGTGCCCTGCCTGCACCACAATTCAACAAGATTGTTTGGAACATTCACAATTAAAAGGCTTCCAAGGACTGGGTAATCCTCATTTCACGCCTGAGGGCCAACCGCCCCCTCATACGCGCAGAGAGCCCGGCCTGTGAAGTGAGTGCCTTCCACAGACGAGCGGGGTACAACCCAAGTCACGGCTCCGGGGACACCAGGCCGTGCCCGGCCGCAGCAGCCTCGGGTGACAGTAACAGCCCAGTGTTCGGTTCTAATACTCCCAAGAGGAAAATGTCCCAGGATCAGTTAAAGGAGAGGGAGAATAAGAATTGTCACGTTAGCTACAACAGTACTGACAGCATTCAATTTGCACATCCAAGTGACCTTACAAAGCGAGCTGGATTTATTAAACGCACGCGGAAATCAGCGACCATGTGCTTGGCTCCCCCCGGCTGACACCCTCACAGCCAAGGTATCGTCACTCACGGCAACAAGGGCAGTTTTTCTTTGCAGGGCCGTGCTCGGGTACTTGCAGCGGTCGCCTGATACCTGAACAGGTCTCGGAAGGACCCCCGGGCCTCCCACAACACAGTTCTAACCCCGCACCTCACCCGGTCCCCACCTGCGCCAGCCCCGGCAGCCTCCCTGAAGGGCGGCCAGCGCCCACACAGGCTCCTGAAGAATGTGTAAACCCACTGCCAAGGCCCTGGCAGGAAAGGCTGGCAAGGAGCCGTCCCCTGGGGGGCAGAGCGAGCACCCTGCCCGTGGGGTTTCCCCTCTCACAGTGGAATGGACTCCAACGCACGTGGCAGCACTGGGTGAAACGCTTTTCCCTGAAGACAGAGGGCAAGAGATCACGTGCATTCCGGATCCACCTGCGGCGTGAAGCGATCTGGTGTCTGGTGTCCGGGGTAATGAAAACCCACTGCAGGCGAGCAACCTGGGCCAAAACAAATGCTCCCATCCAGGCCCTTTCGTGTAATGAGGACGTTTAATTAAGGCCCCCATTACAGCTGTAAATGTGCCTTTATGTAATAAGGTCTAAATGGAACTGAACCTCATCAAAGCCACCGTTCCTTCATTAGCAAATCACAGACAAGAGCGTGCAGCTGACACACCAGCTCTGGCGATCACAACTAATTGCCTCGTGTGACAAACTAGCCCGAACAGTGTTCAGATGTCCGTCTGCAAGAGCAAATTAGGGCCACGGCGGGCCGTTCCGGGCTCACGAGGGGCTCCCGCGTGGAGATCTGATCTACCCCTGTCGCCTGGCGGCTAACAGCCCCATCAAAGCCACGCGACAAAGGCGGCCTTTGAAGCCAGCGCAGCCTGGGAACGCGCGCCATATGCGGGCGGGCAGCCCGCACTTCATTAGGTCTGTTGTCGCATTTTCTCTCTTCTTATTCTAATGATCCTGTTTTAATACACACAGGAACCTCTTCTAATTGATGTCAAGTGAGTGGCTTCGACATTCATCAGCAGAGCACATCAAACAAACCCTGTCGCCGGCCGGCACCCCCGCCAGAAGGGGTGGAGGTGCGCCTCCAGCCAGGGGAAGGGACGCAGGCCGGGTACCTGTTTAATCGGGATGGCCCGGCCACTCCCGAAGCTGTCCGCTCGGCTCTCCAGGCCTTTCTTCTCTTTGTCTGGGTCACTCCCTTTCCGAGACTGCAAAACACAAAAACAAAGTGAATGTGTGGTAAGAGCCACGGCTCAAGATGGATAAATGTCTGCCCTGACCTGCGCAGCTTCTGCACACGTGTCCCGAGGCCACAGGGGATGCACGTGTGTCCGGATGTGCCCACGCACACCCCGGGTTCCTTCCTCTCCGTGGACGCGTCGTTCTACCGAGTTCCAAACTTTCCCCCCTACTTTTCCACTGCAAAATTATCTTTTAATTCTTTTTAAACCGAGTTCAAAATTCAATTACTAGAGACCAATGGACCATATAGAAAAGTAACGCCCAACAGGAAAACACATTCTGAAACTGCGGAGAATCCAGCCAAGGAGAAAGGGGCTCCTTGCTGCTTATTTGGGAAGCCTGCGACACAAATGTATACATTTAATTAACATCTGAAGCGCTGAAAAAAATTCTATTAACGAAGCAGCAGCGCAACGAAATGGTCCTCTCTTGATTCATATCGAGGTGTCGTTAATGTTTCTTTTTATTGCTTCTGCATGGTGAGAAAACAGGAAATTCAAAGCCAAACTAGTGTATAGCAGCATAAAAATGTAACAAATGGGAAAAGTTGAACATCTCTTTTGACGGGAAGTCAGCACCCGGGGAAAAACAAGCAGCTTTGTTCCCGGGACCATTTCCCAGCTACACAGCGGCAACTGGCTGGCAGAGGGTGGCCAGGCCCCACACGGGGCAGCTGCACGGGGAGCCCCCGGGACCCAGGCAAGTTGGGAGGGACGCTGCAGCTACGGCTGCTTGTCCTGACGCACAGGGAAGTGGAAGTGCGGCGATCTGACAGATTTATTTCATTACAAGAGAAAGATCTGAGCCTCGGCCTCCCTAATAACTGTGCTGACAAGTGACAACTTCACTCCATTACTTTTCAATGGGAACATTACTCACGCAATATTGAAAATGGAGAAACATTTTCGCGTGCTTTTCAAATTGAGATGATGTATGAAAAGAGCAGTCTTGGTGGTGTCCGGCGCCACAGTGACAGGCGAATGGCACCCCCTTTCACAGGGTGTGAGGTGGGCGGCAGATTCTGTTTCTGGTAAGGGGGCACCACCGTGGGACCCAGGGACCAAGTTCCCATGATGTCAACTTGGGGAGCATGTCGGGGCACAGGTGGTCCTGTCCTGGCCAGGAGGGTCAGTGGGCTGGAGTGCCACCCCATAAACTGGAAGGTCTCAGGTTCAATGCCTGGGTCGTGGGTTCAGTCCTGGCCGGTGCACTAAAGGCAACTGATTGATGTTTCTCTCCCTCTTACCCTCTCTAAAAATCAATAAGCATGTCCTTGAATGAGGAAGGAAAGCAATAAGGAGGAAAGAAAAAGGAAGGAGAAAACATTTTCTTGACTATGGTAAGAGGACATTTATGAACATGCATGTGCTGGGCACTGCACTTTTTTCTTCAGGATGGTATAAACCCGGAATGAGAGAAAAAGCAGCCAAGTTGCAGAACATAAACTTAAGGCCTACCTCTGTGGGCTGGAAAGGAAATGAAGATGTTTATCAATTCCTTGTCATGAATTTTAGCTGGGGGTTAGGGACTCATTTTTGTCTATTTTGATTAATAATGTATAGTAAGGGCTACGTAATAATCCTAAATTCTCTTTTACCCACATCTCAATTCCTGGGAAAGCTAGGACTTGAGGGTCCCTATTATAAAATAAGACTCAAAGCTTACAGTGATCACATTGAAAAAAATTAATTCAAGAATTCATTAAAAGTGCTTTTGCCTGGCTGGTAGCACAGTGGATAAGGCGCAGGCCTGTGAACCCAAAGGTTGCTGGTTCGATTCCCAGCCAGGGCACATAACCAGGTTGCAAGCCAGGTCTCCAGCCAGGCCCGTAGCTGGAGGCAGGTGAAAGGCAACCATACACTGATGTCTCTCTCCCTTCCTCTCTAGAATAAAATTTTAAAACTTCTTAAATTCTGAATTTGGAAACCATCTTCATTATTAACCAGAATAATGACCTGAACAAATAAAACAAATGAGCATCTTCCCTATTACAGCAGCCCAACTGTGCATAGTCACTGGGAGCAGGATTTCTGGATTCCAAGAGAGGCAGGGCTCCCAGGAGCTCAGGTCAGGGTCTGACCCCACACCCTGCGGCCAGGCGGGAGGAGGGGGTGAAGCATGGCCGGAGGGGACCAACTCTTGCTGGGCCACGTTGGTGAGGGTCCTAGCACTGTGACAATTTTAAGTGCACAGTCAGGCAGCAGGGCTAGCTGCCTCAGTCCCCTGGTGACGTCTCCCACAAGGGCTGCAAGACATCCGTAAGGCTGGACCGCTAACTTGAAGGGAGCGGCGGGATGGCCCCCAGGAGGCCCACTCTCCTGCCGGCTGAGACAACATCCCAGGAGCACAGCCCGCGTGTCGCCAACGGGCCGTGCAGTCAGCAGATGCACAGCGGCTCTGGGCCCCGCTGCCCATGCTGGGGGCCTGGCATGTCCCTCCCTCAACACACAGCTAGAAACCCAACATGGGTTTTGTCTCACCCTCACGGAGGGGCAGCAGCCAGCCTGGCGAGGGGCCACTCAGGCTCCACAGACTGAGTGCAGACGAGAAAGGTGAAGGTGCACCTCATTACCGCCCCCTCTTTACAGAAGTGCTTACGCAGCTCCCGGGAGTGCAGGCGCCAGGAGCGAAACCGCACTGCGGCAGGGACAGGGGCCTCGAGGCCAGGGCCCCACTGCCGGGCGGAAACCGTGTCCCGCCGCTGGCCGGCGGCTGCTGACCTCTGGAGACAAGCTCCGTCCATGCCACTCCTTGGACACCCATTCTGTGGCCCTATTTTTACAGCTGGGCAGTGTCTTTCCATCCTCTCTGGTGACTGGGAAGGCTCAGCTCCGATTCATACTGTTGGCAGCATGTGCTGAGCTTTTAAAAACAGCACGTAGACCAGAGGCGCCAACTCCCCCCCCCCCCGGGGGGGCCACGGGCTGCCATGGGGCCCCAGCTGGCGGCGAGCAAGCGACTGAGCGAGCCGGTCGGGGCCTGGAAGGCTGGGGGTGCGGGTGCGCAGTCGCTGTCGCCAAGCTCCCAGGGAGGCAGCAGTGGGGTGCACACAGGAGGTCGAGGCCGCGACACAGACAACAGGCGCCCAATTGCAGGCAGGGCTGCCCTGGGGAAACGCGTCTGGAGGGGGGGCCGCGAGTGCGGACTTCACGCAGCAGCAGGGAGACCTGTATTTGACGGGCTGCAGGGACACGCGTGCCCATCCCTGAGCGTCTGAAACGCCTTCTCGTAAAACGTCCGTCCACACGGAAGCCAGGGCTGCTGGGCCAAACCAACCATCCTAAGGACCCTCAGTACAGAGCCAGGAACCGAATGGCTATACCCTTTTAACCTTTTCCTCAAAACATTAAGAATAAACAATTAC
The DNA here is from genome assembly GCA_004026585.1 of Noctilio leporinus. Lineage (NCBI taxonomy): Eukaryota > Metazoa > Chordata > Mammalia > Chiroptera > Noctilionidae > Noctilio > Noctilio leporinus. The sequence goes on from PVIW01005072.1 coordinate 111,383, forward strand.
CCTGGCTGGTGGCTCAATGGGTAAGGTGCCGGCCTGTGAACCCAAAGGTCGCTGGTTCGATTCCCAGCCAGGGCACATAACCAGGTTGCAAGCCAGGTCTCCAGCCAGGTCTGTAGCTGGAGGCAGGTGAAAGGCAACCATACGTGGATGCTTCTCTCCCTCTCTGCTTCCCTCCCTTCCCCTTCTCTAAAAATCAAATCTTAAAAAATAAATTAGGTATGATTTAGCTTTTGATGAACCAAGTATAATTCCTAATTCAAATGTAACACGTAACTTATTCCTATAGGAGAAATTCTAAGTTTGTTATTTTATCAAAAGTGAACGGGTATTTTTTAAAGTGGTATACATGCAAACACCCGGGACTGAACTTTAGCCTAGGGTGATGTGTCACAGGCCTCGGCAGTGCCATTCCCAAGTGTGGCATCTGAAAAACGCTGTGTGCGCCATCCCTCTTTGGCACCTAAGGCCCAGGCTGGCTCTGACTTGCTGCATGTCCAGCTGAAGGGCATCAGTCTTGCTAAGCAGTTTTATAGAAACACTTTTCACCAGTTTAGGCTGAAAGTTACCAACAATTACCAGGGAAGAAGAGTATGAAATTGCACATGTTTAACAACAGGTATAGACTGGGAACAACGAATATAATTTAATTGCTACCATTTCAAAACTAGCTCGCTTTCTTCTCTTCATTCCTCGGCTCACACTGACACCTAGTGGAGAAACACTTCTGCATCTTCAACTTAAAAATGCCAACCCATCACCCACCATCTCTGCTCTGCCGAGTCCAGCCAGGTGGTGACCACACCCAGGGTCCTAGCTGTTTCCTTCAAGACCACAAAGCAAACCCACCACAGCCCCTTGCTGGCATGGCCCTAACGCCCACTCCTGCTAACCACTGCACAGCTGGACTCCGTTTCTCAAGTGGTTTGCAAGTCAACTGCTTTCTGACACTCAAGTGGAGAACAGCCCCGAGAAAGCACAGCGTCACGGGCAGACCTGTTCCCAGGTGTGTTCACTCTGACCTGAGCACGGAGCTCTCGCTCGGCACCTGCGGCCTCGGCCTGCCCAGGGGGCCGGTGCACACAGTCCGCGCACGAGTGCGGCGTCAGGGCTCCCGCCTGTCCACTCTCCCCATGCCCTCCCCTCTCTCAAGTGTGGGTGGACGCCGGTGGACACCAGGCACCGCCAGGCTCAGCAGACAGGGCAGGGTGAGGACACACACATCCACTAAGTGAATTAACGTGATTCCTTCTGCCCGAGTTTTCTGTCACGTACCCCAGGGGCAGGGCCCAGGGATTTTCTGGCACATTTCAGAACTGCCCTGAACGGGTGGGGACGGGCATGCTGGAGCTCTCCACTAATAAACAGGCTGTTTTTAGACATACCTTCTAGCTTCCCATCTCATTCCCCGAAACCCATCACCCCGGATGATACCCTGAGCCGGTGCCCTCTGCTCCCATCATGCCCTAGGAGATAAGGGCGGGCAAAGATCCCGACACCCTCAGGTCCGCAGTCAGGGTCCTCCTGCTGCGCTGGTGTCCCGCCCAGCCCTCTGCATCACTGGCGGTGAGGACCCTCCAGTCACAAGGGAGGCACAGCCGGCTGGGAGGTGACACCTTCTCCACCTGAAGCCCGTATGTGCCGCCGGTGTGGGACAGAGCCAGAGCGGGACATGCGGCTTCGGTCACCACCATCATCCCCAATGGTCTGAAGAAGCTTCCCAGGGGAGAGCTCACCTGTGCATACCCTACAGCTCTGGACACGCACTGTGTTCTGCAGAAACCTGGGACCTCCCTCCCGCCGGGGCTCCAACTATGGCTGCTTCCCACGATTGAAGTTTCTTGCATCAGTGGTGGGGAGAAAACGAAAGCAAAGCCCCCGAGACTTTGTCCACCAGGGACCCTTCCCTGCAGCCCCACTACAATGCTGTTTCCAGCTCGGAGAGGTTGGGTAACCTGTCCAACGTCACATAGTGGAGTGGCAGGCAGAAGTGGCTGGCAGGGTCCCCCAGCCCCCCAGCAGCAACAGCCACCAGAACTGGCGTGGCAAGCTGCAGGAAGGACCGCCCGCCAGTGAGAACCCACCGTGAATGTGGGGGAAGGGGTGGGTCTATCACACGTGGCAGCCATCAGCACGTCAATGCCACCCCTACCTAAGGGCTGCAGATCATAGGACAGACTCCCAGCCAACCCTGCGAACCCCTGGAACTCGAAACTTGGCATTCCTGTTGCAGCCGTAAGCTGACAGAAGTCCCACCATTTCAACAGGGTCCCACAGGTCACCCTCAGCCACGGGGCTGAGCAGCGGCGTCCTGGCCGCCCCCTGGGCCGGGCGTGCTGCAGTCCTGAACCCGTCCCAACCCCACTGGGACAGGCCGCTCCAAGTTTCCCCGGAGGTTCCCAGCAGCACGTGGGGAGCAGCACCCTGAGAATGGCCGGTTTAGAAGCAGATATTTGTAAGGCGCAGACCCCGTCCGGGAGGAACAATGTCGTCCTCAAATCTATGACTCGGGTCGCACGTCCGCCTGCAGCTGTGCTGTGCCGACCGGTGGGGATGTCACGGGGTGGGGACAGGACAGGGAGGCAGCACTTCCTCGGCACCCCGTCCAGGGTTGGGACCAAGCAGAGGGCCTGAGCTCCTCACCCCCAGCCGCAAGGGCGCCCCGTCTAGGTTTAAAATGCTCCCCGGAGCTCTGAGGTAAAGGCCCAGGTGGGACACCTCGCTCTCAACCAGCCTTCATATCCGCAAGGCGGGGCCTCAGGCGGGGCCAGGGGTCTGGACGGAGGTGGCGTTTCTCACCTAGAAGGCCGGACGCACACGTCTGTGGATCTGGCCGAGTTCTGTCCTCCCTTGTACCCAATGTGACAGGTCTCTCGGGACCGAGGAAGTCCCAGGACCACAGCCACCTCCGTACACACCCGCACACTGACATTGATCCAATGTCCCCACACATGGAGAAATCCCCACCGGGCTCAACACCCAAACCTGTGCCACTCATCACGGTCCCCAACTTCACGGGAATCGCCCCCATTCTCATTCCCTCCCCACAGACCCCGAGTATCACTAAAGCACCTGACGGGCAGGTAGCTGCTAACCCGGCGCCTACAGGTTCCCACTTACGGTGAAAAGGTTGGAGCGGCGCTTGGACTGCTTCCGGACGGGGGTCGGGGTGTTGGCAGTGGGGGGCACATCGATGCGCAGCTCCTTCTGGCTGGTGCTCGGCGTCGATGGGACGGAGGAGGAGTAGTCGCTCAAACTGCCGCCCCCATTACTGGTCTGGAACAACCCAAACCAAGGCTGGGTTAGGGACACACTCTGGGACACGAGCGCCAACCCCCACTCCGGGACACAGTGCCGGCCATGCTGCATGCCGCCCGAGTGGGCCTCTGGCTGCTGCCTCAGCGCCAAGTAGACCTGGTTCCGTGCCGGGACACACCACCGCTCTGTGCGTCTCAGAAGGGGCTTCGGAAAGAGGTCTGTTACTTCACCGAAGCTGTGGAAGTTCATTGCTTTCTGTTCCCTCCGAGAAGGAAGGAGCGGGTTCTGTGTGGTTCCTTGACCGCTTGGCGCAGAGCGCGGTCTTGGCCTGGTGGTACCCGGCTCAGAGTTGAAAAACATCTCAGAAATGGGAACGCTTTCGGAGACCTCTCGGGACTCAGAGCCAAGTTGCCCACAGCGGAGCCTGGACCGTCCGTGGCTGCTCCCTAAGGGCCACTACTGCCCGCCCGTTGCTCTCCGGCCGCCCCGAC